>JAUMHP010000059.1:6278693-6297607 GCA_032361065.1 Enteromius trimaculatus
TATATTAGTTTTTATGGGGTTTTTTTTGCAATGTGTACTTTCTGAACCCTTCACAACACTGGTGGGAGGTGTTAATATGAAGGGTCGGAGACGGGGAGGGAGAAAGTGCGTGTTTTAAAAACTGACTGTCACACTTGTTGCAGACCATGATCTTGACCGAACCTCTCACTGACCTGGAGCATCGTTGTTCTCAAAATGCCGAATGAGAGAGACGACCGCGACATGCATGCCAAAGAGCAGTTCATCATGTCTCACGCCGCTCTCTGCAACATCCCGCTCGCGCTCTCGGCGGGAGATGCTGCTATCGCCGCCGCGGAGAGCGAGCGAGGCACACCCGACGCTCACGGAGAAGAGTTTACCTACAGCCACAGAAACGAATGCTGTCGCCCTGACAGACCTATGTTAAACAGGTGTATGACTCTGCCTGGTACTCTTATAGAAAACGACCCCACCAAGGCAGAGGTAACTGATCTCCATCAAGTTGAGAGATCCAGGCATGAGTTTGGCCATCACGCGCACAGGTTCTTCGACAGCGATGATGACCTGGACTATCACGCGCACCATCACTGGCATCCTCACGAGAGCAACTCACACTATTCGTAAGTAAAAATAAATAAATAAATAAATGTAACACGTATTAGCACTGTGACGTGTAACATTGAAAAGTTGATTTTCACAAGACTGCAATTTACACAAATAATGTAGTAATTCATAGGACATGCGTTTCATGTGAGTTTGTGGGAGTTTAAATGTATTCATTTGTACTTTTTTACTTTATTTATTGTCTTTTTCAAAGGCCTCTATTTGTGCTCATAGATTAGCTTTACTCAGTCACTCAACATAGGAAATAATGTAAATAAATAATACACTATATTTTTAATCATTTCATTAATATTTTTTGTTGTTGTTTTTATAAAAATCATATAACACTGAAGTCTGGCTGCTGAAAAGTCAATTTTATTTTTAAATATAGTACTGCTAGTAAAATGGTTATGGTCATTATTGATAGCTAATTTGTTTTTGATTTTTTTTAATATAAAGTTAAGTTTTTCAAGAAAATTATTTATAAGTTAAGGAGTTTATTTTGTAACAAAAAAGTTATTTATGGTATCAACAACAGTGTACGATCAATAAAAAACAAAAGTTAGGCATATTAATTTAAAGATAATTTAGTTCATCATAAAAAATAAACCTCATAATTTCTCAGGCAAATGTGACTTTCTTTTTTAGGGTTGGATAAAAACAAGTTTTTTTTTTTTGAAAAATAGACCATCTGTACAAGTCCACATTTGTTAGTGTATAATGGTACTCACAAAGTCCCATCTGGGCCCCAGTTCATGTATCACTGAAGCAAAATGATAAGTGTGTTAGAAAAAATACTGTTTTAAACTGTTTTAACTACATACCTTTCCTTCTGGCTAACTGCCATTGGCATGCTAATGAGTTCTCTCTTGTTGTAAATGTCAGCATGATGATTGTGAAGCATAGTGTGTGATAAATTCAAATTCCCAACACCTCCTAACAGCAGACAATAAAAAAAAAAAAAAAATGGTTATGTAGTTTTAAATAGAAATATAGATACAAATATGAAGTAATGAAAGCAACAGAGCAAAGTGTGAGTTTCAAAAGAATCTTTTCAGCCAACACACATTATATTGATTAATAGTAACAGTAAAGACATTTATGATGTTGCAGAAGTTGTTAAATATTTTCTTTTCAATGTTGTTCATTTGAACCTCAAAGAATACTAAAAAAAATGAAAAAATAAAAAGTGTCACTGTTTCCGCAAAATTATTAGCATCAAAAATGACAAGAAATGTATCATGAGCAACAAATCGGCATCATTTCTCAAAGATCTTTTGACACTGAAAACTGGAAAATTCTGTTTTATTATCACAGGAACAAATTCCAAAGTATTATTGCTGATCAAATACACACTTGGTGTTCTTCAGACAGTTCTTTTTCTACATGCTACAAACTTTGAAGAGCATATTGCATAAAATTCCACCAAGACCAAATCATCTGACTTAAGGTAAACATATAATCTCATACTTTTACTTCATGTAAACAGTTGTCTCGTTTATGAATTTAACCAAAAAAATCTGAGACAAGCTCCATTAAGTCTTCTGAGTAAAAGCAGTAAACTCTCCTTGGTCTTCTCATGAATGAACATTGCAGTTATTGGATTGACACAGTTCACACAGACCATATTGAAACATAAATTATTTAGCCTGTTTATTTCAATCTCGTTTAATTTCAGGGCTATTGGCAGATACATTTGCAAGCTTATGATTCGTGTCCCCTGCGCTCTGCAAAAACTGATCAGTAAAGATTTAGAAATGGAACAAAATGCCATTTTGCACACTACAGAATCGCAATGTATGATTTATCATGTTGTGAAGCAAGCAATGAGTTTTATTCCAAGTGACACCTGCAATTGTGACCTGTTACGCGGTACAATTTGCACAGAGGCTTTTGTAAAATGGAATAAAATTAGATTTCATCCATTGCTGTCTACCTGGCTTTTGTTTGAATATAACTTGTTTAGGATTTAACTAGTTCAGCGTCTTTGAAGCCTTTTTAAGTGTAAGGGAAACTGACACTACAAAGCAGCTCTGGCTAATTTAATAAAGCAAATGAATGAAGTCCTGAGGTGAAGATCACGCTATATGATGTTAGGAACATCTGTTCTTAGAGGTGGTTTCTGTAATGAGATGAAGCTCTAGTAAAAGATGTGTGTAATTAGAAGTCCATCTGCATTGATCTTATTGACCACCGCTGTAATTTATGCTCTTACTGTAAAGTCATGCAGTGTTCAAGGAGTTGATTCAAGGAGGTCTGTAACACAATGATGAACAAGTACTCAACTCAATTTTCAACTCAATTGTATTTATATAGCACCGTTAAAAACAACAATTGTTGACCAAGGTGCTGTATAGTCAATCAAATATCAACAATATTTACACAATTAAATATCATAAATTACAGCACAGACCTGCACTGTCAAATTCCAGTTAGCTACAGTTAAAAGCAAGAGAAAAGAGATGGGTTTTGTTGTAAACTCATGAAGATAGAAGAAATAACACTTTGGTTGCAATTTACAATCTCACTGTTATATGCCGCTAAAATTTACACACTGCTCCTTTAAAAGTCAAGGTTAGTTCAGCTGTATAATCTCAAAGGTTTGTAATTAAAATATATTTTATTTACACTCACAGACATTTTAAATCATTCACTGAATGTAAACAGTGTGTGCTGTTCCAACACGGTCTCACGACCAATTCCTATGTATTCGTACGAGGTGGCAAATTCATGCTAATTCATATGAATTCGTATGACCTCACTCGTACAATTTTGTGCGATTTGTCTAAACCCCTGTGGCGGTTAGGTTTAGTGGTGAGGTTAGGTGTAGGTCATTCATACAAATTCAACGTATTGGCAATCGGAGTGGTATTGGAGTGAGCGAATAGCCACCTCGTAAAATATGACTGGGCTGTCTGTTCGGTGTCTGCTGTACCATGCATGCAAATATGTTTTCTACATAGATTATGCTTTGATTTAAACGAAAACAGTGCATTCATGTGGTGCAACTGACACCGAACAACAGACGCTATTTACGTTCAGTCTCCAAAATGGCACTACGGTGACGAGAAGGAGACAAATTGTTGAGTCAGTTCAGTTTTCTTTGCATACAAAAAGTAATCTTGTAGCATTGTAAAATTACGGTACACCTGATGTTACATTTTTACCAGTTTTACCAAATGTAGCCTTGCTACATTTCTGTATGTTTCGCGCTATGAATAAACTTTAGAATATGCAAGAAAGTACAAGAAAATCTGTATTTAAAACGCATGATTTAGCAATCCTTACCACAGTCACAGTCATTTTTTTCTTCAGAAACGCCTCTAATTGAACCATATATGGTGAGAAAGAAAAATAAAATAAAATGAACTACTAAATTTAAAGATTCGGCACCATAACATAACTGTGCCATTTTGGAGTGCATCCTGTTAATGCACGTAGCATATGGAGTTCTGTGTTATATGCTATTTGTACAAATCAAAGCATAAATACGTATCTTTCCATTGCATCTAACACAGAACTTCATTCAGTATGTGCGTTCACAAAATGCAGTCCAAAATGGCGCTACAGTGCAGAATCTTTGAATAAAGTCATTATTTTCTCGTAGCTTCATAATATTACAGTTGAACCACAGATGGAAGATGGAGCATTCAGACGACGTCTTTCATACTTTTCTGCACCTTGACAGTATAATTTACTTGGCAGTCAATCAAGCATTCCAGTTGTACCCAAAATATCTAAAATTGTGTTGCAAAGGCGAACTAAGCTTTTATGGTTTTGGACCGACATGCAGTAAGTGATTAATGACAACATTTTCATTTTGGGGTGGAGTAACCCTTGGAATGTGTTTTTGTGTAGTAGATTCTCTGCATAAGCATGCTCAATAGTATAAGTAGCCTACAAGTTGATAGATCCAACACTTTGCGTGAAACTTTTCCTACGCACACACCTGTGTTGATAAATGAGGGCCCAGGACCTTGACTGTGGTATTTACATTTTTGTTTATAGGATGGTCAGAGAACCTTCAGAATGCATCAAAAATATCTCAATTTGTGTTCAAAGATAAAAAAAGATGGTCTTATGGGTTTGGAATGACATGAGGGTGCGTAATGACAGAATTAAAATTTTTGGGCCAACTATCCAAAACAGTCTGGCTGTTTAATATTTTTCTGGAGACTTGCCTGATGAATAGAAGGTTTGAATACATTTATGTGACCTATTTATTTTTTATAACGTTATAAATGTCTTCAGTATCTGAGTGTATATATCAGCAATGCATCATCATTTTCTGGGTTTTGCAGCTTTGAGGCCATTCAGCGCAGACACACCACCCTGAGAGAGAAGTGCCGCAGGCAGGCCGTCCGTGGCCCCGCGTACATGTTCAGCGAGAGAGGCACCAGTCTGACCGAAGAGGAGGAGCGTTTCCTAGACGCAGCAGAGTATGGAAACATCCCTGTGGTCCGTAAGATGCTTGAGGAGTCCAAGACTCTGAATGTAAACTGTGTGGACTACATGGGTCAGAATGCATTGCAGCTCGCTGTGGGGAACGAACACTTGGAGGTCACAGAACTGTTGCTGAAGAAAGAAGGGCTGGCGCGAGTGGGTGATGCCCTACTGTTAGCGATCAGCAAAGGCTACGTGCGGATAGTAGAGGCCATCCTGGCCCATCCGGCATTCGAAGGTGGTCTCCGTCTGACTCTGAGTCCCCTGGAGCAACAGCTACGAGATGACGACTTCTACGCATACGATGAAGATGGGACTCGCTTTTCCCAGGACATCACACCTATGATTCTGGCAGCCCACTGCAAGGAGTATGAGATCGTGCACATTTTGTTACTCAAGGGGGCTCGAATTGAGAAACCCCACGACTATTTCTGCAAGTGCGGCGAGTGCGCGGAGAAACAGAAGCAGGATTCTTTCAGCCATTCACGATCGAGGATGAATGCATATAAAGGCCTCGCCAGCGCTGCATATCTGTCACTGTCTAGTGAAGACCCTGTGCTCACAGCGCTGGAGCTCAGCAACGAACTGGCACAACTCGCCAACATCGAGACAGAATTTAAGGTGAGGGGGTGCACAGAAACGCTGTATCTAGAAGTGTCAATCAAAACCATGGCCCAAATTCTAGTCTACACTAGGAGTTTGTGTTGTGTTGAGATAAGAAAAAAGATAGTATATATCTTTATATATTCTGTGTAACTTCTGTGGGGCATAAAATAAAGTTTTGTTGTTGTTGTTTTGCTACTGACATATCTTTTTTTTGTGTTCCACAGAAGAAAAAAGGTCTTAAAGGTTTGGAACAATGTAAGAAAACTCATTTTTCTTACAATCAGTAAATCAAAAAATAAAATAAATAAATACAAAATAGTCTGATTATTACACAAAAAGACAAAATTATAAAATACGAATCAATTTCTGAGATTAAAAGTTATGACAAATGATTATTATTTTTGTGATGTTATAATAATGTATCAACACAAATCCTAAATCATCAGTTCATAAGTGTAGAATTTTTAATGCCAGTTTCAAGCTTTTTTTGTAATGTTATTGTTCGTGTCATAACTAAAGATAAACATGACTTTTTATCTTAAAATGTTCACTTTATAATCTTTCTTTCTTTTTATGTCATAATTATAACATCTTATCTCTTATATGACATAGTTATATACTAGTACTAGTACTATAGTACTATATTTGTTACCAGCCTGAAACCATAATTATTGAAATTATTACCTGGACCCTCAAACAGAGGGTTAGATGGCAGAAACATATATAGTGACTATATACATAGTAATAATAATAAAAAAAAAAAATGTATACTGTATATATATCTATACACACACACACACACACACACACACACATATTAGTGCTGTCAAACGATTATCACGTTCCAAAATAAAATGTTTTCGTTTACATAATATATGAGCATGTTCTGTGTGTATTTATTATTTATAAATACAAACAAATGCATGCAAAATATATACTGTATGTGTGTATATATAATAAATAATACATAATAAATAAACAGTACACACACATTAATAGGTCCGGGTCCTTATGGGTTAAACACAATTAATAATTTGACAGCACTAATACATATATATATATATATATATATATATTGGTACATTTGTATTATGTTCAATGATTAAAAAAAAAAAAACATTTTATGTATTTTTGTATTTTTTGTTGGTGTACAATGAGTTGAATCTCTATGAATCATTATGTACTTTGTGTGTAATACAAACTTCATTTAGACGCTCTCATGATTATTTCAAAGCACAGCTTCTCAGTTAATCTTGGAAGTGTCCAATCGTGAAAAGTGTGCTCATGGCCCTATAATGAGCTGTGTCTCTCTGAAAGAAACGTCTACACTCATTCAAGCTCGCAGACCAGCAGATTATTCCACACGAAAACCAATTTCCCACCCTTGAGATTACCCTCATTATAAATTGAAATTCGATGACAGTTTCTGGTTCAGTAGAATCTCTCCACACAACATTTTTCCAAAAAAAAAAGTTTCTCCAGAGAGCTTCACGCGCTTCGCCGACGCCTGTTGTTTTATATTTAACTATGTAGGGGAAAAGTTCTTCACCGAATGCCACTCTGGGGAAATATCTAATCAGGAGTTCTCAAATCCAGACAGTTTTTCCCTTATTGTGGTTAGTGAGCTATTAATTGAAACTGCTCCATCGAGAGCTTCCTGTAATCACCCCGTTATTATTCTCTCATCACCGTTTTTCTCTACAGAAGATCATTTTGACAGTTGTAACGGCGTGTCAGTGGTTCCGCTTCTGAAATTTCGCATAAAATGTTTGTTCTCCTAAACCACTGCCATGCTATAATTAGCAGGATGGGCTTCTCATGGGTGCCCTCCATTAGTAAATTTCTGTTTGAGAAGATCTGATGCAAACATCAATCAGACTTCCATTTGGAGGTGCGACATGGGACTTTCATGAATTCACACACATCCGTGTCTTTAACAGCAGAGCAATCTGGGTCCCAGTTGGAGTGGATTATTTTTTACAAGTGATTAATAGCCCGCCCAAAGTCATAAACCTGCCACTCTGTTTCGTTTCAGAATGACTACAGGAAGCTCTCCATGCAGTGTAAGGACTTTGTGGTCGGCGTTCTGGATCTCTGCAGAAATACAGAGGAGGTGGAGGCCATTCTGAACGGAGATGTGGACCAGAGCCCCCTGAGCGAGCACCACCGGCCCTGCCTTAGCCGGGTCAAACTGGCCATTAAGTATGAAGTCAAGAAGGTACTATGAAATGATTTATAGACTAAAGTGGAAGTGGTTTCCCGAGACAATGTCTAATTCAATGCTGTCCCTACAGTTTGTGGCTCATCCGAACTGCCAGCAGCAGTTACTGACGCTGTGGTATGAGAATCTATCAGGCCTTAGGCAGCAGTCAATCGGTGTGAAGTGTTGGACAGTGCTGGGAGTGATGGTTGGCCTGCCATTTCTTGCTATTGCATATTGGATTATGCCCTGCAGCAAGGTACATCATCATGATTCAGAATCAATTCATTTAATAACATTGGGCAGACTTCTCTTTTTCTTCCATTGTTAAACGTAGTCCTGCATTTGATCTTTTCTCCAGGTGGGCCAGGTTCTCCGCAGTCCCTTTATGAAGTTTGTAGCTCACGCCGTCTCGTTCACCCTCTTCCTCTGTCTTCTGGTTCTCAATGCCTCCGACCGCTTTTCAGGAGTCAAAACCCTTCCTAATGAAACCATCACTGATCATCCACGGCAGATCTTCCGCATTAAAACCACTCAGTTCTCGTGGACGGAGATGTTGATAATGGAATGGGTGCTGGGTGAGTATCAGTTAGGTTTGCAGATCATAATCTTGGGTCAAAAAGTGTATGAATAAAATAGTAAATCTCTTACAAAGTAGCATTTTGAACACCCTGAAGGCAGGTGAGTGCACAGTTCTCACATTTAGCAGTGCTCTGCGTAATTTCATAAATAGAATTGAGTTTTTCGAATAGAAATATAGGCACGATTGGGCGTTTTGCGTGAGGCTGTGAGATTTTGCTTATGTTGGTCACTGAAAATCGCCGCTCTGAAAGCACAACAATATTATACAATCAATTGTTCCATAAAAGTCAGTTTAGTGTAACTCTTTAGTTCAGTTTTCTTAGAATAGTGTCTGTGCAATCAAGTAAATATTAAGTGTCGCTAATTAAGGAAGCCTGTAGATAGATAGATAGATGTCACTGTCTCACTGCAATTCATACATTATTTACGAGGTGGCTAAATCGTACCAATTTGTACAAACGCACTGTACAAATTCATGCGGTTTTTGCTAAATCGTACATATATTATATGAGTTGACAATTCGTATGAATTTGTACGAGTGACCTACACTTAACCCCACCTCTAAACCTACCCATCGGTTTAGACAAATCATACAAAATCGTGTGAGTGAGGTCGTACGAATTTGTATGAATTTTCCACCTTGTACGATTACGTACAAATTGGTCGCACGACTGTAGTGTTCTATCACAACAACCGGCAACCCGTCAAAATATCTGTTTGGTTTTACATTAAGTAATTGTCTGAAAAATATTACTATTTAGCAGTCTTAAGACTCGTAACAACTGTGCTACTACTGCTTTTTAATTTTAACAGTAAACTTCTGTTGTGTAGTACTTTTGTAATCTTATGTTGAATTATTTTATTTTACTTTTGGCCATCTGTGGTTAAGGAATAAAAGAAGAAATGTTAACAAACATGTTTATAAAGGGTTTTTTAGGTATTTCCACATGTCTTATGCAAAGTTTTCTATATGTTAGATCAAAAGAGACTGTGTGCCACTGCACCTTTAAGGCGGTGCATGCTTGGGGAAAAAGCGAGAGAGAAGTGGAAGCGACTGTGTGTGTGTGAGTTTGGCTGTTCATGCTGTAATGCCGATGCTTCCGATTAAAGAAAGAAACAAGAATTATCTCCCTTTTAAGCCGTGTTTTATTCACATTATCCACGTGGAAGAGACGGAGCGTCTGCAGTAGAAAATAGGGTTTACACTTTGTTTGTTTCATTTACTTTTAATTAGGATTAATTAAATTAATGTTTTATGTCATCATCTGATCCATAACCAAGGAAATATTATGCAGAACAGCTGTTTCCAACATTGATAATAATAAGAAATGTTTCTTGAGCAGCGTATTATAATGATTTATAATAAAGACTGCCGTAATGATGCTGAAAATGCATAATTGCTTTACATACACACACACTTATAGTATATTGAAATAGAAAAGTTATTTTATATGGCAATAATATTTCACAAGTTTAAATAGTTACTATATTTTTGATCATATAAACACAGTTTTGGTGACAATTCAACCACATTAAAAAAAAAATCCACCCCAAACTTTTGTTCTTTAGAATAATCTGTAATAAATGATGTAATATTTCAAGCAGTAAAAATGAACCCCATTTCTTTTCTTTGATTCCCCTGATCAGGAATGATCTGGACGGAGTGTAAGGAGGTCTGGGCTGATGGACCACGAGAATACATCATGCATTTGTGGAATGTGTTAGACTTTGGCATGCTGTCGGTCTTCGTGGCGTCATACACCGCACGGTTTATGGCTTTCCTGCAAGCCTCCCATGCACAGCTCTATGTGGATTTGTACGTGACTAATGCAGATCTGGTCAATGCCTCGCTACCAGAAGACGTGGCCTACTTCACTTATGGTAAGTTGGAAAAATAAAGAATCTATATTCAATAAATACAAATCTTAAGTGATCTGTAAAATACTTTATGAGTAGAAAAGACCAGAAGGTATATTTCTGTTCTCTATTATATGCGAATGCATGCAGCACGGACTTTCTTGAAGCTGTCTGAAATGAAACCAAATGCTGCCATCAAGTGGTGACACCAAAAATGGTTCTTCTCTCTCAGCCAGGAACAGGTGGCTTCCCTCAGATCCTCAGCTCATCTCTGAGGGCTTGTACTCCATCGCTGTGGTGCTCAGTTTCTCACGTATCGCCTACGTTCTGCCGGCCAACGAGAGTTTTGGACCCTTACAAATATCTCTTGGGCGCACTGTGAAGGATATTTTTAAATTCATGGTCATCTTCATCATGGTCTTCCTTGCCTTCATGATCGGCATGTTTAATTTGTATTCTTACTACTTGGGAGCTAAATACAATCCTGCTTTTACCACGTAAGTCTGAAAAAGTAACAATGAAAAGTATTATATTTAGGATTTTCTTGTTAAAGGGATAGTTCACCAAAAAATTATAGAATTAGAAGCATTTTCATTTATTGCCCATTGGATTGATACACATTAGAGCCTTTTTTTACACATTTTGCAGAATGTTCAGGCTGTTCATTTGAGACCCGAGTCTGTCAAGCTCAACAAAAGAAAAAATGTGTCTATTTAACTTAAAGGTTCAATGGTTTGGGATCAATATGATTTCTGTCTTTCTCTTGCTCTCTTTTTTTATATATATAAAAATTTGTTATTTCATTCAACAAGGGACACATTAAATTGTACAAAGGTGACAGTAAACATATGTTGTAAATGAGCTTTTATTCATCTTAAAATAATAATTTTGTCTTTAATCAACAAAAGGTTAAAAAGTACAGCATTTATTTAAAATAGAATGGTTTCTGTTACTGTTAGGGGTCAGTGTTGTGTATATATATATATATATATATATATATATATGTGTGTGTGTGTATTAGTTGATGTATCGATGTGTCCTGTGGAGTGATGAAAAATGTAAACAACAAGAACAACAACAAAAAAACTCTAAGATTGAAGAGAAACCTCTCTCCTGTATATTTCTAATAATGAAAATACATTTTGCACATTTGTGTGCTAAGGTTTTTTCTACATTTTTAGGACACAGTCCAATTTCTATTTGCCAACTACCCATAAATCAAAGATATCCTATAAGACAAGAACACTTTTGGTTTTAAGACAACTTTGATGAAAAGTTTAGATTTTTATCAATATATATATATATTGTTTGTTTGTGTTCCACCAATAAAAATGTATACATGATATGATGTTGTATTGAATTTAACATTTTTGTATTGCTTGTATATATCTGTTGCAGGGTCGAGGAAAGCTTTAAAACCCTTTTCTGGTCCATCTTTGGTTTATCTGAAGTGATCTCTGTGGTATTGAAGTACGATCATAAGTTCATTGAGAACATTGGTTACGTGCTTTATGGGGTCTATAACGTCACAATGGTGGTGGTCCTGCTCAACATGCTCATAGCCATGATCAACCACTCATACCAGGAGATTGAGGTGAGACAAATATACTTCTGAAAATACCACTGGTAATAATACTCAAAAGGAAAGTTTGTCATGCATATGTTTATATGTGTGTGTGTGTGAGTACAGGAGGACGCTGATGTAGAATGGAAGTTTGCTCGTGCAAAGCTGTGGCTCTCCTATTTTGATGAAGGCAGCACTCTTCCACCCCCATTTAATCTAATACCCAGCCCCAAATCCTTCTATTACATGGCTCAGCGCACCAAAGCATGCCTAGTGAGTTTATGCAAGGCCAGGGTTCGTAGCAACAGCAGCCAGCAGGATGTGGGAACGGCCAATTTACGCTCTAAGGTCAGAGATCAGCAAGGATTTTCAAACAGTTTTCAAAAGTAGAAATCGCAGCTTGTAATTTTGATATCTCTTCAGCTTCGTCGGTTTCGACCTTACAACGCACAAGAGGGCTTCACGGTTAGAAATCCTATCAAACATCCTACAAGATATCAGGTACTGATTGATTTTTATCCTAAATCGTTTATGTGCGCAAATCTTCATGGCAAAATGTTGTTTTAACAGAAACTCATGAAGCGTCTCATCAAGCGGTATGTCCTGAAAGCCCAAATTGACAGTGAAAGCGATGAGATCAATGAAGGTAAGACTCATTTATTCATCCATTAGTGGCTCTTGTGCGGATCTAAACACATTTCTTAGATTGATGACAAGCAATAAACCGTAAAGTGTAAAAATGTGATTTTGGTGCCAGGTTTTTCTTGGAATCCTTTAAACCCTTTTGGCTTTTCTTCTCAGGTGAGTTGAAGGAAATCAAGCAGGACATTTCCAGCCTCCGCTATGAGCTCCTGGAGGAAAAGTCACAGGCCACTGAAGAACTTGCTGAACTGATTCAGGAGCTTGGAGACAAACTCAGCAAAGGAGCCAAGAGACCATGAGAAATGAACTCTTGTTATTCAGCTGAAAGAGTACTGGGCCGAGGCGAGATCTGCTGAAATATTTAGTTTAGATAAACACTTTAAAGTTATTTATATACCTCTTTATATTCTTAATCCGTTTTAGGTTTGTGAAGGTACGATTTGTGATTTACAATTTGTGTGTAGAATGCAATTTAATTTAAGTCATTTAATAATTCTAACTCAGGAGAGACACAATGCTGTCGAATAATCATACATTCGGATGAATGTATTATCACAGTATATTAACATGGCAGGGCTAAATGTGTTAGTTCTGACATTAGTTCTCAGCCCTGGTCCTGTATCCCAAAGCTGAATATTATGGTCATGGAGGCTTGGCATATGATAAAAATAAATGTGTTTTAAATACGCAGCCATTCAAAATGTGCATGGGGAAGTCCAGGACCTGGACAAAGACGCAATAATATTTCCCTCTCTCTCACACGCCTTGTTTTATTTTTTAATCATGTATCATAAAGAAATATATAATTATATTTTGCTTGAAGAAAATTAAGCCTTTTTTAAAGACTGTTAAAGGATTTACATTGTGATATTATTTCCAAGAAGGTTAAGTAGTATATTTCCCTTTGCAAATCCATGCAGTAAAATAAGATAATTTGCATTTCTTTTCTTTTTTTTTCTTCAAAAAAACAAAAAGAAAACAAAAATCACAATGCAAATGGTCAGGTCTTTATGTAAAGTGAATAAAAGCAACAGGGCTGTGTGTGTTAATACTGAATTTTATGACATTGTATTGTCAGATGTCAGTATGAAAATAAAATATTAAAAGTGCCTGCTTATACTTGAGTTATTGATAGCATTTTTCAATATTAGAATTTTTAAACAAACATGGTAACTTTTTCTTGCAGAGTTGCAGTTTTGAAACAAACCAAAAATTACTGTGTGCTTTTAAAACAGAAGGGTGCATCTCATAAACTGTAAAGAGTCTGGGTTATATTTTAGCTTAAAAAAAAAGGACAAGTTTTAAATGTTCTATTTTGCTTGAAGAGTTTTATTGTTATTATACCCTTATAAATATAAGATCATTTGAAAACAAAAATTACCAAACAAAAATTAAATAGGTTGGACAAAGTTTGATTTCACTACTGTATAGTTTTTTTTAATTTTTGTTATTATTTAATTATTGTTACTATGATATTTTTATTTTGTAACTATTTGTTATATGATTTTTCACCAGTGCTCGGCTAATTTCTTTACTCATTAGTTACTGGCAACAGTAATTACTTACATATTACTTTTCTTAAGCTCCACGGTATATTTTTCCTGTAAAAAAAAAATAAAAATTAACAAGTCTGCATTGGATCGCAGTCAGAAGTTATTACAAACAATGAGTGATGATTTATAGTAGCCTATAACATTTAAGTAAAAGTGTTGTAAAATGGCTTCATTCTCTAGTAACATTTTATTAAAATTATATTGGGATCAGAAGGATGTGGGTGGGCCATGTAATGTAATACCACAATTTGCACATCAGTGTTCAGAGCATCTTTTCTCCTGACTTAAAGTAATGGCAATATTTAAATCCACTGGATATAAGCTTTTTCATATTCTATATGTCTGGTGCACTGGTGACTTCATGTGCTAGTTATGAAAATAAATCTATCTGTATTGTTAGATTTTAAATCAGCAGGGGTTAAGGCATTGAAAGTAACGGGTTGTTTTAATATTATTACTTAAATCTTATTAGTAATAATTTGTTACACTACTATTTACTGCAAAAAGTAATACTGTTACTATAACTAGTAGGCTAACTGTCCAACACTGGTCGTCACTAAATAAAGCATTAATATATATATATATATATATATATATATAATACAAAAAAACAAAACAAAACATCGTTCCTCCCGTTAGTTTGACAGTAAAGTCCTCCAATCACAAAGCTCCAAATACACACCATGTGTGGCGTTGTCAGGAAGTGATACTAAATAGAATTTCTGCCTTTCCCCCCACGTGAGCCTCCACCGAAGCACCACGCGCAGCAAGACCAAACCGGCTAACGATAAGTGTATCACGTCACTGAGAAACAGCGGCGAGCGAGCTGTGGACCACAACGTAACTGCCGTACGGACGCGGCGGAGCGGATACTTTTAGTCTGTGAGTACACTGCGATAATGTCCGACATTAAAATTGCTTTGAAAACTGACCACGTGTTAAATAAATAAATTCATAGCTAAAGGGTGGTTTCGCGCGATCGGCGCGTGGTAGGGATGTTCTCGTGCGCGAGAGGCCCGCTCGCAGGGCTGCTTTAGCCAGTTAGCGCGTCCAACTTTAGTCGCGTTTTCTTTTTTACTCACAACAGACCTTCTTTGAATCAATTAACAATTCTGTCCGATCCCCGGTCGGTCTTTACAGATGTCCATTGTGAACGATCCGCATTGAAAAAAGGCTGCTAATCAAGCACTTGGCGTTAGCAAGCTAAAGTTGAATTCTCTTTTTCAGCAGGTCCAGACAGCGCGAGGAAGATGGCGGACGACCCCAGCGCAGCGGACAGGAACGTGGAAATCTGGAAGATTAAGAAGTTGATCAAAAGCCTCGAGGCGGCTAGAGGGTGAGGCTCGCTCCGTCTGGTCGCCAAGATTTGTATACAGGTGTTGAATGACAAACAGTAACGTTAGCACCTCCGATGCGCGATTCGTTACGTTCTTTGGGGGAACACATGCTAACCAGCTTGCTAACAGCTGTTGGAGAGAGCAGCATGGTGGACGGAGAACGAGACCGTGCACTGTACAGCTCTTCATTTCACTAATAATGTGGGTTTTAGGATAAAGAACGGGAAACGTTATATGTGGTGTCGTTTGAAATGTAAAGCAATGATGGATGATGCTTTAAAATGGGTTGGTGGAGGTGACGTTTGTTAAATGGATGAAACATGCTAAATAGGCTACATGTTTTGTTTCTCTCAAGTAATTTTTTTTTTACGTCGTTTTAATATCACGGTAATAACGTTGTTGTGGTTCTTTAATGACGCAATACGAACAGTCGCTTTTCACAACAAATGACTTTTCTGTAATTTTATTACATCTATGTTGATCTGAACCGCTTTCATTTTTTCGTTCTTTTGTGAAGTAAAAAGCGTTAGCGAAATGTAAGGGGCTTACAGGGTCGTTTCTTTTGTTTCCTTTTTTTTTTTTTTAAAGGAAGTGATTGGTTAAGCAGAATGACATCCTCACTTATCCTTTTTTTTGGTTATGGAGCAATATAAATTATATATCTATATAAATTCTATAACTATATAAAAATATAGTGATTTATCTATTTTATGCGGATTTGAAGATGTATTTATTGTGCCTTAACCAGTACGCCTGCAAACAGTTCAGATTTGATCATATATTGGCTTGACAAAGTTAGGTTATTTGATAAATTGTATATACAATTCTGTTGTAAAGTTAGGTATCAGTAAGATGTTGTTTATCAAGGATTCATTTAATCAATATTTGTAATGTTACCCCCCAAAAATAATCTATTCAGAAAATTTCTTTTTTTGCAAAGATTACTTAAACAAAATGATCAGTTTACACAAAGAGATCAAGCAGCACGACTGTATTCAACAATGATACAATTAAATTAAAGTATTAAAGTAAAGCACCAAACCAGCATATTTGAAATTAGGACAATTTCTGAAGGATCATGTGATACTGATAACTGGTGACCATTCAGCTTTGCCAGTAATAAAGTACACATTACAATATAATAAAAAAAAAAAAAAAAAAACACTTTAAAAATGGGGTTAGCTAGTTTTAGAAAAAAATCTTAATGTCTTTAAATTTTGTAAATGAAAGTCTCAGCCTGCTCTTATACTTCTGTTATATTGTTTCCTTTTTAGAAATGGCACTAGTATGATTTCCCTCATCATCCCACCCAAGGATCAAATTTCGCGTGTTGCGAAGATGTTGGCCGATGAGTTCGGCACAGCTTCGAACATCAAGAGCAGAGTCAACAGACTTTCCGTGCTGGGAGCCATTACCTCAGTACAGCAGAGACTCAAACTCTACAACAAAGGTAAATAAATGGGTTTAGCTTCATCTAAGACCTTTCACAGCCATTTAACTTCTCAGATGATTGAATTTATTGTACTTTGTATATTTATTTTTTCTGAAATGGTGGCGTTTAAACATTAAACGGGCCGATCCTATATATTTGCTGTGTCTGTGTGGGTACGATTGGGCGTTGCGCCTGATTAAATCTTTTCAATAGGTGTGGTCTCTCCTGATCCCCCTCCCATAAATCTTCTGTTTATTTTGCAGTGCCTCCTAATGGCCTGGTGGTGTATTGTGGCACCATAGTGACAGAGGAAGGCAAAGAGAAGAAAGTAAACATTGATTTTGAGCCTTTTAAACCAATCAACACATCCTTGTATTTATGTGACAACAAGTTCCATACTGAGGTAAGATCTCAGTCTGTCTGTCTGTCTGTCTGTGTAATGTACGTAACATTGTACCACCTAACATATTTTTTTTTTTTGGTATCCACAGGCTCTAACAGCTCTGCTGTCAGACGACAGCAAGTTTGGCTTCATTGTGATTGATGGTAGTGGCGCCCTATTTGGGACTTTACAAGGCAACACAAGGGAGGTGTTGCACAAATTTACTGTGGACCTGCCCAAAAAACACGGTAAGCATCTTCAAATCGCTTGCCGTGGCTATTTTCATTCGTTTATGGGATTTAGTGTTTACAAACTTGTTTCCATTAAATCTAGGTAGAGGAGGACAGTCTGCTCTTCGATTTGCACGTTTGAGGATGGAGAAGAGACATAACTATGTGCGTAAGGTAGCAGAGACGGCTGTGCAACTCTTTGTGTCCAACGACAAGGTCAACGTGGCAGGACTGGTTCTCGCCGGATCGGCCGATTTCAAGACAGAGCTCAGCCAGTCGGATATGTTTGATCCTGTATGTTTTCATGGCATTAAATGATTTATCATTTTATTTATCAGTCTGCTTGTTTTCTGACTTTGGTTCTTCTGCACATTTAGAGGTTACAAGCGAAGGTTCTGAAGCTGGTTGACATATCGTATGGAGGAGAGAACGGTTTTAACCAGGCCATTGAGCTTTCGGCAGAAGTTCTTTCCAATGTCAAGTTCATCCAAGAAAAGAAACTAATAGGTAGTTAATTTACAAGCTTGATAAAGGAAATGAACGTGCTGGCAACATTTTTTGACACACTGGGCTTTGTTGTGTATTTTTTTTATTTTATTTATTTTTTTCTTGTTTTGTGACTTGTGTCTCTGATTTCAGGCCGATACTTTGATGAGATCAGTCAGGACACAGGGAAGTATTGTTTTGGAGTTGAAGACACACTCAAAGCGCTGGAGATGGGAGCGGTGGAGATTCTTATAGTTTACGAGAACCTGGACACTATGCGTTACGTCCTACGCTGTCATGGAGAAAATACTACACCAGAAAATGGTATGCACACACCCTAAACACTCATAAAAATATTTGGAAAATATAAAAGGCTTAGTTTTTTTTTTATTTAATTTTTTTTTTTTTTTTTGTAATCAGATGAAAAGATACTCTATCTGACACCAGAACAGGAGAAGGACAAGTCTCATTTCACTGACAAGGAGGTAAGTGAAACCACATAAATCAAATTCAGATGAGATGAATCAGATTTGCTGAATCATTATAAAAAGTAATGCAGAAGCAGCGATAGATATAACTTCCCCCGAGTGACTTTCTTTCTGAGTTTAAGTGCAATACTCCAGCAGCCCATGATCAATTCTGATGGCCTGAAATTAGATGAGCAACCTATGGGTTGAAACACTTAGGCCCGGTTTCACAAACGGGGCTTGGCTTGAGCCAGAACTAGACATTAGTTTAGTTTAATTAAGATATTTAAGCAACTTTTACAAAAATGCCTTATAAGAAAATATTACAGGTGTGCATCATAACACAGAACAATGACACTGACATGTTTTAAGATTTGTCAGAGCAAGATATTTTCATTTTGAGACCGCTCAAACATGCATTTTAGTCCTGGACTAGCTTAAGCCTTGTTTGTGAAACTGGGGGTTAATCTTTAGACCAGGGATCACCAAGTTCGGTCCTGGAGGGCCGGTGTCCTGCAGTGTTTAGCTCTGACTCTAATCAAACACACCTG
>JAUMHP010000059.1:6297707-6311980 GCA_032361065.1 Enteromius trimaculatus
TTGTTTATATTATTTATGTATATATATATATATATATATATATATATATATATATATATACATAACTAATCTACAATTCATAATTTATTATTAAATGATTTTATGTATTAATGTATATTAGGTGGTGTATTTCTTATAAATTGTTTACTAAAAAACAGTATAAATAATTTATATTTAAATAATGTTTACATTTTAAACAGTGTATTTATTATAATAATGAAAACATATTTTTGTAATTATATTACACACACACAACATATTCACAGTTATAGATAGATAGATAATTATAGTATAAATAATTGAAAATAAATATTTAAAAAATGAAAAACGAAATTGTAATTATATTACACACACACACACACACACATAATATATTCTTGATTAGATATATTTAATGTGTACAGATATTCATTCTGATTATTCCTTACCATATTTATCCCCATCCTCTCCCATGGCAGTGATTTTTTTGCCGAGCACCTGGACGTGTTTTCCGCTGGTCCGACTGTATAGTTGGTAAACCCGATGGTGTTTCCGGCTCAGGCCGTCCCGCACCCCTGTCTGATTCTCTACGTGCACTCCAAAGTTAACATTTTCCACCGCTAACACCTGCACAAACACAGGAGTCAGTCACAAATCACTTTCATTGATTTATGAACTATCAATTGATATATGGTTTTATTATCGGTAGCACATGCAGACCTGTAATGGGCTGTAGAACAGTAACACGACCTGGAAGCATCTGGCCAAAGAGAAATAGAAAAGACACATGTGATTGTGAGACATTTGCATTTGCCCTAGTGGCCTTTCTAACTTGTGTAGGGGAGACTGAGGCTGGATGGACCGCTTTTTATTTTTTAGAGTGAGGTTGCTTCAAATGGTATAAGACAAGCCAATTAGGTGCAAATGAATGCTTAAGTCTTTATATAAAAAGGGGGCTCAGTATTACAAAATATTTCCCTTTTTCTAAGTCATGATATTATTTCAGGTTTGGTTGGCTCAGTGTTAAAAGACTACAGTTATATAAAGGGTGCAACATGAAGAAAAGATGAAAATGTTTATTTTAACCCAAACTAACACCACATGTGAGTGTCTGCATGTATTTAAAGATCAGTGTTCAAATCTGCTATGAATTGTTAATAATACTTTATACACATGCCAAACAGCCTCACTCACTCTCTTTTCCTAAGTGATGTCAGCCAGCCATCATAATGTATCACAGGCTTCCAAATCTACCAAAATGTAATCGCTTCCTTTTATAAATAAACAACATTTATATGTTTTACATCTTCCTCTAATTATTTTTAGCTAGTGGGGTTAAGTGATTTTTGTTTCAGCATAAAAAAATGAAAATCTATTTTAAGACACTTCTTGGCGAACAAACTATTACTACTGATGTTGATAAACGGGTCTGTGTGGATTGAATGCGTTTAAATAAATACATGAGCATGCTGTTAATTTCTAAATTGAAAGTAGAAAACAAACAAACAAACTAAGACATTGTACAAGTCTAAAGATCATAAAAAAGATAAATCTGAATATATTTAAGAAATACATTTTGGCATGAGCACTGGTAGAATGTTATGATAAAAATAAAAAATAAGTGAAGGATATATATATATATATATATATATGTGTGTGTGTGTGTGTGTGTGTGTGTAAAACATCTGGCCACATAACTGAAGTCATTGTGGTGTCACTAACATGAAGGAAGCCATTTTGTCACGTGTCAAGAAAACCATAAAATCATAAAGACCATAAAACCATAAAGAGGGGACCCTTTAGGCCCTCATAACTGTGTGCCAGAAGTATTAGTCTAGGTTTAAAAAAATTGCAAGATGTATTACAAAAAAATATGTATTCTTGGTAGTTTTAATTTATGGTAATTTGGTAATTAGGTAAAAAATAATTGATTTTATCTTATGACATCCTTATTTGTCAATGACCAGCACAGGACTTCAGCTCAACAGTTTAAGCAGGATTCAGACCTACTGTAGAAAGTCTCATCATGAGTGTGCATGCTGCTGTTATCTGAGGAGACACTGGGTGGGATGTGTTATTATGAGAACACAGCATCTGCTGAGGCTATCGTCTGACCCAGAGATGGGAAACACAACAACTGCTCAGGCTGGACAAAACGGTGTAACATCAGATGGAGACTCGCTACAATACAGCCTTCAGCTCGAACTGAATAATTACACGTGAAACTTACAGCACGACAGCAGAGGACAGGATGGACCGCATCGCTCCAGCGCTTCTATCACCCCGGACAGTGAGATCTTTGAGGCGATGGTTTTAAAAACTGGAGCCAAAACCGGACACAGACCCAGGTGAGCATCTGAGCGCGTGTTGGAGGGTTGCTCAGAGAGAGTCTTCTCGCAAGCAAACCTGCTCAGATGTCTGCTGAAGCACGACAGGTGAAAAACAGGTCATCCTCCTGTGTGACCCCACACTCCACATGACACACTGACAAAAGATGGATATTAAAAAGCGTCCCGGTGTTCCTTCCTGCAATATCCTCAAGAACGCCGCTGTCTTCCCACAAAAAACGCAGAATTCAGGGGTCCTCCTGCCCTTTAAGAAGTCTTTGCTAGATTTTCTCCTTTTCCAGGCTTCTTTTGTTTGGCTGTGGGGTGGAAAGGACCCCTCTCTCGCCACAGGACAGTGCGTTTGCTGAATGAGAAGGAAGCGCAGCTGAAGTGGAACGGAGATGGGCGGGGTGCGCGCAGGGGCAGGGATGATGATGGGACGATGTTTCTAGCTCACTTATCATCACCAAGGTGGGGCGATGGAAGAGAAGCGCTTCGACCGTCCAGCAATAACCGGATTCAAAACTTTCAGCACTTTCAAACTGCTTGCATAAACCGAGTGACCTTTTATTAAACGGAAAGCGTTCGGGGACGTCCCGCTTAAAGGTGAATCCAGTCACTATTTCGCGAACAGCACCTTAAACAGTTTTTTTTTTTTTTTTGAGAAATACCACGTGCCATAAGATTCAAGTCCTGTCAGTTTCGCAGAAAAAAAATCGGTTTTAATCTAGATTGAGCGGGGCGCCCTCTAACGGTGGCCGCCATGTTGACATCACATCGCCGTATTGTTACGTTAATACTAATAATACCGCCGCTTAATTAATGCATTTTAGACGTTTTCCATACAATCACATTTAAATTGTATTTGTAAAAAACAACATCCGCACTCTCTCGCGCACACAATCCTCTGTAACCAACAGCCTCTAATGAGGTGATAAAACAAACAACCTACGAATAGCTACCGCCATAAAAATCCGTCGTGATTCAATCTAGAATATTCATTATACAGTGAAAGGTTGAAAAAAACAAACGAACAGTACGCTAATAAAATGATAAAGATAAACAAACAAGCAAGAGTGCATCCACGCCAACAGGTGTCAGTATAAAGTGTAAAACCACTTCGCAAATAAGTACCTGCTAAACCTAAACAAACACTTACTTAGCGCATCCCTTAAAAACGTGATTTCTGTTAAACCTAAACGGGGTACTGTGCAATACTAGGGCATATTTAAACACTTCAAAATAGAAGAGAGGGTGTGAGAGAGGTATGTAAGCAACAAGTCGTTCCAAAATGAACATTTCACAGGGATTTAAGAAACACCGCCCGTTTCCCCCCCCCCCCCCCCTCCTCTGACCACGATAGAACCGCAGACACCCGGGTCAGCCAACAAGCGCCAGCACTGCATGCTCCTCCACCCCCCTTTTCTCGCCCCAGCACCCCTGTGCCCCATCCAGGAGGAGCAATAGATGTGTGTGCGAGTGAAGGAGAAAGATGTAAATTAGCAGGTAGCTAGACAGGTCACGGCCCTCTTGGCGGTTTTGAACATCCTAAATGAGCCGTGTCACATTTCCTAAATACTATAACTCATTTCCTCTCACCTTAAAAATCCCGTAATTTCCAGAGACAACAAACAGTTTTGATTAGTGTAATGGTTTGATATTTCAGCTCCACTGGAGAGCGCTGAGCAATTAGCAGGTCATAATGATCTGATATTCAACGTATACACACACGCTTGTGCGAACAGCTATATTAGATTTAGGAAGCCTGGTTGACTGGATCACACTCACCGTTGTGATTGTATAACCTTTTGTACCAGCATTTCTCTGCTCTTTGTCTTTCAGTGTCTGGACTTCAGGCCCTCCACCCAGATTGAATTTTTAGATGAAGTCCAGAGATCTTCATGTGAAAGGTATCAAATGCGCATTCTCTCAGAACTCTTTGAATTTCGATATTCTGTTATAGTTTTTTTGAAGGAACATTTATGTTGATTACACCCCCCCCCACCCCCCAAAAAACCTGCCCTGTTTTCTTAAAAAAAAAAAAAAAAAGGTTACAGTGTTTTAAATACTTCGTAAATTGAGCATATTAACTTTCATTGTGAGGCAATTACAATGAAAGTAAATGGGGCCAGGTTTTGGAAGATAATGTGACACAATTTTCTAAAAAATACTGAAATGCGTTTCATAAAACTTGTGCATTCTATAAACTGTAAAGTTAATAATTAATCATGTTTTATAGTTGTTTTAAAGGTTCAGGGTTTATGGCATTGCATTGTCATGTTGACAAAGCAGCAAAACAAAAATATAAGTTTATGTAGAACATGTTTTTTGTTTTAGCAACATCACATGATCCCAGATCCCTTTAATTTTAAATGAAAATTTGTTTGTTTTCATATGAATCATGTCATATCAATTTATGCAAAAATGCTACTAAACTTGTTGATAGCCAAACAGCTGACGGCCATAGTGTGAAAAATAATATGGCAGTCAATGGCTACCGTCAACGTTTTGTTTACTAACATTCTTCAAAATATCTTTTTTATCTTCAACAGAAGAAAGAAACTCATGAGGGTGAGTAAATGATGACAGATTTTTATTTATTTTTTTGGTGGTGATCGTCCCTTTAAGTTTTCTCATGACCTCCAGATTGGATTGACCCCATTCACTTCCAGTATAAGTACAAAGAGTAACAATCTCACTGGAATTAGTTTTGCAACAACTGTCTTACAGCTGATTAAAACAATGACAGCCATTCAGAATCCATCCTGCTTTAATAGACATCAAGCATTTAAAGTGGCAGGTGACTAAACTGTACATTTTTCTTGACACTATTTTTATAGCTATCTTTATCATGCACTGTCCTTTAGACAGTGAAAATGAATTCTTTTGGAAATCAACAGTATGCTATCTACATATACCAAAGCGCTTATGGATATCAATATTTGAAAATCAAAGGCTCCGTAAAAGCCTTGGCTGAATGCTTTGAATGTGTTCGCAGTCCAGAACCGAGCATAATTCATCTATTCTCTCAATGGAGTTGCTCTCCCCCTTCCAGTCTCTCTTTTTTTATCCTCCGCTCATTTCTCATTTCCAATTCTACCCGTTTCAGACAAAATAGGAGTTTCTCCTTCTTCTGTTCGTCTCCCTCTGTCTCGTTCATCCTCTTCCTTTTGGCCCATCTTCCATCTTTCCAGACTTTGAAGGGAGTTCAGGCTTCTAATATAAGACAGGTCCCTACCACAACAAAGGAGTCAGCTTCAAGTTTGAATAAACACTTTCTCTCCTTTTTCTGCCTGTCTGTACCCCACTCCCATTTTTCCTTCTCTGTGTTATTTCTCTCTTGGCCCGTGCTGAAGTATGAGCACTTGTTATGCGTTCTCCATGGTAGCCTTTCTTCTGGAATAGATTAGCCGGCCGGGGAGGAAGGGGAAGCGGCGGCAAACCGAAGTCGGCGGAGGGAGACGAAGGTGTAAAAGGGAGTGAAGTGTGAAAAGAAAGGGCTAGAGCGATGGAAAAAGGAAGCCAGCAGCTGAATAATGGGGGGAAGGAGGATCGTGGAGTGACAGAGAAGGAAAGAAGGTCACTGTAGGTAACAGAAACACACGCTGTTTGGCTCGCACCCGTTTTCTTTTTTTCCTCTTTTGAAACTCAGCTGTGATGGATGTCATCACGCTGGCAACTGCTCCTCAAAACACCTTCCAAAATGCCTCACGTGTTTTAGCCGCTTTCACAAGCCCTATTTTCAGCTTCCCCATGCCCTTACATACGCCGCATTGTCATCTCTGGACTCTTTCCTCGTTCTACGACTTATTAACCCACACTCGGTCACTTCCCAGCTCACATTTGCAATGTATAACATCATGAGCTGTCATCACTCCGCTCTGCCCCCCTTCGCTTTCTCCCTCCCTCCTTTCTGGCTGGGTTAAAACCACAGGTCTCCTCTCTCTCTGTGCGCTGGCGAGAGCACATGACCGCAGCCACTGAACTGCAAGTACGTAAATGGACATTCTCTGCCTCCTTTCTGCATAGTGGGAATGAATTTGTTTTAGTGTGCCGACCGCAGGTCTCTCGTAACCACACAGACACATGTTCATGTAGACGCAGTCTTTATATGCGTTTGTATGCGTGTTTTGGTGACAAGAGAATCGTATTGTCGACTTATGTACTTCCAGCTTCTAATTAATCCAATCTGCCTGCAATATGTCGACGTAAACGACATTAGCGCTGCCTAAAACAACTCGGCGATTCCAGATTTCTGTAAGTAGCGAGAGGAAAAAGAATGTGTGTGCGTTTGAATTGCTAATAGGTAGAACTGTTCCTTTGAGCTTTGTGGAAAAAGTGTTTAACATTCAGGCAGGGCCGTCCTCACAGACTGCCCGAATTCCTCAAATCTGTCAGCCGTGCTAGCCAGCTGTCACTCACCTCTAATTTGCTACAACATCATTGACCTTAGGGCTTCTGGCAAATAAACACACATATACAAAAAAAAAAAAGAAAAGACTAGAAGAAAACAAATATTCTGGTCTTGTGAGGAGCAGGTTTTTTTGTGCTTTTTTTGATGCTGGAATGTTGGGTTGCATTATCGTCAAGTTTTGCAAGAGCTGTGCGGCTGCCAGGTGCTTTAGCAAACATGCTATTCTACAGAGTACGTCTGTATATTTTGGGGAACTGTTGTTTTAACCCAGCGGTTTATGCTGCTGTTTGAGCAACAACATTGACTCAGAAGGATTAACTGCCCTGAATTCATAGAAATCAAGGCTGAAATGAAATATGAGATGGATAAACACAAATAAGAACAGGTGCATTCCATAAGAAATGTGTGTGTGTGTGTGTGTGTGAGTGCACAAAGAAAGATTTATTTTTTGTATATATATATATATATATATATATATATATATATATTGCATATATAATTTATTGAAATATCCTATTTATAAAATGGGTTATGTTATTTACATGTATTTATTATAATAATATTAATTTAATAATACAAAATATTGAAAAATATACTTTTGTTAGTTGTATATATAAAATAAATTGTGTAATTAATTGAAATGTAATATAAAGTAATGAAAGCGTAATTTATTTTATTATTTATTTTTTATATTTATTTTTATATTTTTATTAATGTGGGGTTGGGTTGAATTCAGCATATAATTAACAAATAATCAAAATCTGAATAAAAATAATAAATAAAAAGTAAATGTTAATAAAATATGTACATTTGTATTAAATTATATAACTAATGTTTTTTTTTGTTTTTGTTTTTTTACAAAACAATTAAATGAAAGGGTCTGAAAATTGTAATATAATATTATAACACATTTAAAACACAATACTTATATTTAATATTTAAATACAATAAATGTGTTATATTAAAATATATCTCCTTTATAATATATCTAATACTCCTTTAATGAAAATGTTAATTATTAAAAAGTATTTGTATAATATACAGTTAATCAGGATTAATTGTGTCCAAAGTTTTTGTTTACATAATTTAAATAAAATATAAATAAACACACATGCATGTATATATTTAAGAAAAAGTGTATATATTAAATATTTGAACATAATTTACATGAATATAAATATATACTGTACATGTAAATACATGTAAAGATTTTATAAATATATACTGTATGAGTGTGTATTTATATATTAGTAATAAATCTACACAGTACACACACACATATTATGCAAACAAAATCATTTATTTTGGTTATTTGTCTGACAGCACTAATTCATATTAGGTAATTACATTTATTTTTTCCTAATTGAAGTGCTTCTATAATAATAGTTATAATAACAAATAAAATCAAGTAAAATACATGCTTTTTACAATAATCAGAAACCAATGTACTGTTCTGGTCTAAATGTAAGATTTGAGGTAAAACAGCTTTCATGTTTTCTAAAAAGAATGCATTTTAATAAAGTCTGAGCGTAGGAGTGTTGTGTTTTATGCAGGTACGGCAGTTGTTGTGAAAGCCTAGATAATGAAATATAATGCATCTGACAGATGTTGGGAGGACACACATGCTCAACCCTGCGGATACACACACACGCACACACACTCTCACACACGCTGAACCCTCTCAAGGTCAAACCCTAATGCACCTACTGTGGTGTATTTCTCTGGGCTCCACCTGCAGATGAGGTTGCACATAGACAGTTAAGCTCTTAATGTGTTCTTTTCCATTGTTTTCAAGCACATTATGTAGATTTAGTGTTCAAATAGAATGCATTTAACCATGTTACAATGTTCAACTATTTTGTGTGAGTAACAGCAGATGTGAGATAAAAGTACTGATTCCGGGAACACCAGGTATGTGTTATTCTGATTTACAATAGCTGAGCAATCAAAACAGCTACAACTCAAATGCATCCAACCCTTTAGATGCCTGTCAGTAGAGGATTAGAGAATCCACACCGCTTAATCTGTAATAAAGTAGATCAGGATACTGTATCTATTTACAATATTAAATTCTCTCATATGCGATTAACCATCACAGCATTTCTACAGAATTATTTGTGCTTTGATGCTGAACGAAAATAAATGGGATTGGTTTGAGGCCGATTCTTATGTAAGATTTCACTGCTCATATAAGTTGGTGGTTTGGGCTAAACTACAACTGCATGATTGTCATTTAGCCCTAAAACATTTTTTGAGAACAAAATCTGATTTAAATGCATTACATGTGGCTATTTGCCACGTGCCTCATCTGTTTTCACTTATAATAAGAAAGTTTGACTCAGAAGCACTGCTGCTGCTGCCCCCCTTCGGACGTATAGAGAACTGCTTGAAAAAACTAAAATGTCCAAATGTTTTGTAATTACTGACATGAAAGTAACTACTTGTAGATGTATACAGATTATTCTTATCTGTTAGACGTTATCTACAGAGGGTTGAGGTTTCCCATACAGCAAGCATAAATAAATGAAGAAAATTGTATTTATTTAATTATATATTAATATAAAAATGTAAAGCAATTGCTATTTGTTTAATTGTTTGTTTATATGTACAATTTATTATTATTTTCAACATGTGTATTTAAATTCATCTAATTAATATATTTTATATAGTTACAAAATGTATTTATAAAACTGACTAAATAAATTGATAAATAATTTAAAGATAATAGTATTCATTAAAATAATATTTATTGCATTCTATAAGATGAACTTATTTTATATTTATTAATATGAAAATGTAAAGTAAATATTGTTTCATTTGATTGTCTGTTTGTACTTTCAAACTATTTATTTTATGTTTTAAGCATGTATATTTAAATCCATTTAATTATTATGTTTAATATCTTTAACAAATATATATTTGTTTAAAAGTCACTAAAAAACAAATACTAATTATGATATTATATAATGTAACATAATAAAATATTAAGTTGTATTGTTTTAAATAAGTTAACTATATAAAATATTTTTAATTATTAAACCTATTTGTTTAGCATACATTATAATATATCTCAATTCTCTAACATATTTTGGAAATATGTACAGTTTAAAATTCTTAATATATTTGGGCAAGTAAATACTTTTTAAAGTTTATTTAAAAATTATAAATGCCCTATTAAAGTATAAATATATTGTAAATACGTTGAAAATATATTTATGTAAATAGATTAAAAAATATTGCAATAATATATTACTTTAGAATATTGCAATAATATTTCATAAAATACATGTATTTTGACTTTTTTTAAAGGAATGTTTTGTTTTCACTCTGGCTGTTGAGTTGGTTCGGCACAGATGAGAATGACTCAGAGCATCACATGTGTGCCAATAGCGGTGTGGCTGCTGGACGATTTCCTCAGCCACTCCATAAATATCTTTCTGTCTTCTGTGGGAATCCTTCAGTTGACACAGCTGAGAAGCAGGTGTTATTCAGTGGGTTCCTCCCCCTGTCCCTTGTTCCCTTCATCTTCACTATCTTCCCAACTCCTGAGTCCTGTCCTTCCAGCTGCTATTTCAATCTATCTTCATTCTCTGTGTCTTTTTCTTGTTGTTCTTGTCCCCCTCCCACCACCAGTCTCCACATACAGCAGGCCTGCCAGTACATATCCAGCCCTACAAGTCATGTTCAAATGACAAACCCTGTCTATGGCTGTGTGTATGTGTGATGTGTGTGTGTGAGAGAGAGAGACGTTGAGGGCAGTGCCCACATTCCTATGGCATTCTTGACATTCTCCGTCTGTGGCACTCTGCCCCATCTCCACACTGTCTGTATGCGAGTGAGAGAGAGATCTGATGCGTAAATGAAAATGTATTCTTTGTTCTCGTGATTGGCTGTGAGCAAGCCTGCGGGAAGGAAAGGGGTAATTAGCAGAAGACTCTGCCTCCACCCCGTGGCGGTTCACGAAGGTGCAATTATATAGGTCTATACATCTGCAGTCAGGACCAAGAGTTTGCAAGTATATTAAATAAAGATAAAAATGTGAAAATCGAAAATTTATGTTGTTAGAATGTTAATGTTGTTAGCATGATTATTCATTTCTTTATTCATTTCTGTGTAACCATTTATAGACAGTTATACACTTCAAAGATGGTATTATGATAACTATTTAAACCTAAAGCTTGACTAAAACTGGCCTTTTACTTCAAGGCTCCAACCTCCAAGCCCTGATGTTTCCCCCTGGAAAGGAAAATCACTGTGCAATGTAAAAGATTATTGACTCTGATCAATAGATTTAAATTAAATTAAAATTATCATTTTTTTTAAGAAAATGTAAAGTAAATAATATTTATTTGATTGTTTGTTTATACTTACTATTTATTCTACATTTTCAACAAAATCAAATAAAAAAAGTCTACATTTATATATAAAATACAGTTAAATTGTTAAATTGTACAATTTATTGTTTTAAGAATTGTTTTTTAAAAAATGTCTTTGAATAGAAAGTTCAGAAGAATTCAGAAGAATTTTTATTTAATGTTATAAATATTTTTTATCACTTTCTTCAAACCAGTGGCAGTGTATTACTTTTTCCACAAAAATATTAAGCAGCAGTGATTTAACAGTTTTTAACATTAATAAGTATAAGAAATGTTTCCCAAGCTGCAAAAATAAATAAATAAATAACAAAACAAATAATAATAAATAAACAAACAAACAATATAATATATAGAATACAAGTTATTTTAAGTTGCAGCAGCAAATATCACCATTTTTTCACTGTTTTATTTTATTATTATTATTCAAACTTTGACCGGTAATCTAAATTAATTTGAACTATTTTAAATGCATAATATCTATAAATTTCTATGTATTCTATTGACAAAACTTGTGAGCAGTCAAACTCAATTCTACAGCCTCAGACTATTTGGATTATAAACAGTGGTAGGGTTGTGTAGTCTAATGCTGTTTTAGGTCAATCCGCATTTACGAGTTCACCGAAGGCTAATGTAGGCTACAGACTAATTCAAAATCATTAAACCTCTCTGGTAAAATCAATTCAGAGATAGAAGGAAAATGAGCCTTTAATTAGTGCCAGTCTAATGTCTGGACCCCATGACACCCTTAAGTTATTAGGGGTGTTTACATTTTAAAAATAGAAATTGAATCTCTATATTCAGGTGTATCTCACAGCAGAAGTTTTCATTTGCAGCAAAAAGTCTCAGTATTCACAATGTTATGTGTTCTATGTGGTCACAATTCTATGAGTTATATTTATTTATTTATTCAGCGTTAAAAAGATGAAGCTCGGGGGATTGGGGGGAGGGGTGTCCGAGATCCCTAATTAAATTTTGATTGCCCTTCTGATATACTTATAAGTACTGTATTTATGTACTAGTATTTTGTTTAAAAAAAAAAAAAAAGTTTTAAATAACATAGTTGAGCATTGTAAAACCTCCTTCAAAAAGTCACACTCCTCTGGTCCTGAATGACAATAAACAAGATGAACAATTGTTTACACCACTCCACATGCGTGTCCTCTTTTTGGCCATTAATGAGAGTAAATGTGTTTGTTCGGTGGGTCGATATAAGTTGCTTTATTTCCGACTCGGCTCTATGCCATTTAGTATGCACTTAAGGTAATGGAAAGCAGGAGAATATCATGGGAACCCTGTAGTCTGCTGTTCAGCCAATGACGAGCGGCTGGATTATGCCTCACAAAAACCTTTTAATACCACTGTTCACTAATGATCCGGACCCGCGGCCCTTTAATCCCCACTACATTAATTAAAAAGAGCACGAGCCCTTGGAAGATCAAGCCATCTGCTGCAGTTTCATTCCATAGACAGATTGTGTTTGGTGCTTATTTAAAACAGAGTTTCTTTACTTGTCAAGGAAAGCAGGAGGAATGAGAAAGAAGTAAGACTGCAAGAAATATACAAGAAGTTATTTTGAAATATGATGAGAAGTGTCGTTTTGTTACTTTTTTTTTAACCCACCACAAAAGAGCCATGATGTTGAAGACCAATCTGAATATTAAAGAGATAATTCACCCAAAACATTTTTTTTTGATCATTTACTCACCTTCAAGTTGTTCCTAACCTGTATGTTTCTCTCTTTTGTTAAGCTCAAAGAAGATATTTTGAGGAATGTTGGTAATCAAACAGTTGAAAAAAAAGCTAAGAAGCCAATGACTACAGTATATATATGTGTGTGTGTGTGTTTATAAATGCTGTCAGATGATTAATCCCATTCAAAATAAAAGTTTTTGTTTACATAATATGTATGTGTTGTGTATGTTTATTATGTACAGTGACCTCCACTAATATTGGCACCCTTGGTAAATCTGAGCAAAGGTCGCTGTGAAAATAAATCTGCATGGTTTATCCTTTTGATCTTTCATTTAAAAAAAGTTAAACAATTGAAAACAGGGAGAAATTCTTGTGATGAAATAAATATTTTTCTCCAATACTTGTTGACCACAATTATTGGCACCCCTAGAATTTTTTATCTCTGAAGTATATTCCCATTCATATTCACAATTTTGAGCACTCCAGGGTGATTATGGACAGCCACGGTTTCTTGTTTCACAGACATATATATAGGAGGGGAAATAATCATCAGCACAATGAAACAGAACAATCAACTAACAGAACATTTATGATGTGCAACAAAAGATAATTGAGCTTCAACAATTAAGTGGCTTTAAAAAAAAAGGAGCTAGAGCAGTGAAAATTCCCATTTCCACCATCAGGGAAATAATTAAGAATTTCCAATCAACATACAATGTTAGGAAACTGACTGGAAAAGGACGTATGTCTCTATCATCCTTATACTCGACGAGGAGTAGAGTTTGAGAGGCTAAAGACTCTCTTAGGAGAGCTTAATAGTTGAGCTTCAGGGTCAAAAAAACTTAAAAAAAAATAGTCAAGCAGCCCCTAAATCTTGTTTGGGAGGGTTAAAAAAAAAAATCTCCTCGCTCATCCAAAAACATTCTCCAGCATGTTCAGTTGTCAGACAGGACTGGAACTACAAATGGGACTGGCTTCTATGATCAGATGAAAGTAAAAAATTAAATATATTTGAAGTTGATGATTTTTGCTGGGGGTCCAACACAGTCTCACGACCAATTCATACGTATTCTTACGAGGTGCCAAATTTGTGCCAATTCGTTCTAATTCATACAACCTCACTCGTACGATTTTAAACGATTTGTCTAAAACCCGTGATGGGTTTAGGGGCGGGGGTTAGGTGTAGGTCATTCGTACAAAATCATACGAATTAGCCGTTAGATCAGGTTGGGAGGTCCTCCTTATCTTGTTTAGACACATGGCATCATGGATTCTATCAAATACCAAGAGATAACAAATCTATAACTGACTGACTCTGTTAGAAATCATATAATTGGCCATGGTTGGGTCTTCCACTGAGAAAATAATCCAAACGCAAACATCAAAATAAACACAAGAATTAGTTACAGAGCATAAAATGAAGCTTTTGCCATGGCTGTCCCAGTCCTCTGACCTGAACCCTGCAGAAAATGAGTGAGGTGAACT
>JAUMHP010000059.1:6450505-6461931 GCA_032361065.1 Enteromius trimaculatus
CTTTACAGACACGCTAAACGTGCTTGATGCGTCATTACCAGACAGCGCGTGGACGTTCGAGAGCCAACAGGTGAGACAATCGTAGTTTTAAACATGTTGTATTTGTACATCATAAATTATTTAAAAACAAAAAAGAGTGACGCTACTATCAGCACCTTGGACAGCCCCGTGTGCGCTTTTGTCTAAGCAAAGTAACTTTCCTCCAATAGAAACTCTTGTTTTTTTTATCCCCACCCCCTTTTGCTCTTCTCCCAGACCCGCACAGAGTTGTTGCTCTTAAGAGCTGCATTGTTAGTTTAGAAACTTAGAACAAATGGTGAAGATCATGGATAAAAAACAAAACGTGTTTACCATATTCTTGTTAGGTCTAGGATACGCATGAATTAAAACCCAGAAGGAGTCTCTAGCTACTAGTGAAAATGGAAAGTAAAGAGTTTTTTCAGAGATCTTTGGACTGGGCTGCACTTTGGATTGTTCTTAATTCTTTGTTTTTTGCCACGCACGGCTCGGAACTTTTATATTCTGCAGCTGAGGAATCTAAACCAGGAACTATTGTTGGCCACTTGACTAAAGATTTAGGAATGGACGTTAATGTGATACTTCTAAGAGAGATGCGAATCATCTCGGAAACTAATGTTAAGTATTTTGACGTAGACCTGACATCTGGAGCTTTGGTGATCAAGCAAACAATGGACAGAGAGAGTATGTGCGGAGGAAGTTTACACTGTCACACTCGGATTCAAATTTCTCTTCAAAATCCTTTGGAGATGCACAGCGTTACGGTAGAAATTGTGGATGTGAATGACAACGCGCCACACTTTCCAAGCCGAAACACTTCTTTGGAAATTTCAGAAGCGGCTGCTATAGGGACGATATTCCGCTTAGAAAGCGCGCACGACCCAGACGTGGGTGTGAATTCACTGCGCGCTTACTTTCTTAGTCAAAACGATTGTTTTATGCTAAAAGTAGAAACTAAAAGTGACGGAAGCAAAATCCCAATTTTAATCTTAAACAAGCCTCTAGACAGAGAAAAGACGAGCGAATTTAGATTGATTTTAACTGCAGTTGATGGTGGCAGTCCAGAAAAGTCTGGCAACAGTGCGATTTTTATAAATGTCCTAGATGTCAATGACAACGCGCCACACTTTCATAATCCAACAAAAAGAATCACGCTTCTAGAAAATTCACCTCATAGAACATTAGTTACAACTCTTAATGCCTCAGATGCCGATCATGGTCAAAACGGTGAAATATCCTATATGTTTGATAAATACACATCTGGCAATGTGTTTAAACTCTTTAGCGTTGATTCTAATACTGGTGAAATTAGAGTTACAGGACTAGTCGATCACGAGCTCGCTGATATATATGACATCACCGTTCTTGCTAGAGACAAAGGAATACCTCCAATGGAGGGCTCGTGCAATATCAAAATCGAGATTATTGACGTGAATGACAACACACCCGCTATCAGCATTAATGTGGTTTCTCCTGTAATCTCTGAAAATGTGAGTTCAGGAACTGTCATTGCCCTAATCAAAGTTAAAGATGAAGACACGGGGGAAAACGGCGACGTGAGCGTGCGCATCCCTCATGGGTTGCCTTTCAAGATGAGTTCGCCATATAAAGGGCTTTTCACTTTAATGACCGAAGGCCTTCTGGACAGAGAAGCTGTGGCTGAATACGCTATTACTTTGACCGCAACAGACTCTGGTTCCCCGCCCCGTTCCTCGCAGGAATCTTTTGTGTTACGTCTTTCAGATGTTAATGATAACCCCCCAGTCTTTTCACAGCCTTCCTACTCTGTGGACATAGCCGAAAACAATGCCCCAAATGCTCCCCTTCTGTCCGTGTCTGCATCAGACCCAGATGTGGGTGAGAATTCCACCGTTTATTTCTCAATTTTAGAAAGTGAAGCTCTCGGTAGGTCTGTGTCTTCATATGTATATATTAACCCAGATAGTGGGCAGATATATGCCATGAGAAAGTTTGATTATGAGCAACTGAATGCTTTTCAATTCATAGTGCAGGTTCTTGATAGAGGAACTCCAACTCAAAGTTGCAACACTACAGTGCATGTGTTTATTATGGATCAGAATGATCATCCTCCTGTGCTTATATATCCTACACCCCCTCCTGATGGGACACTGCAGTTTTTGGTACCTAGCACAGCTAGCATCGGACACCTAGTCAATCGCATCACATTCGTGGATGGAGATAGTGGCCACAACGCTTGGTTATTCTATAGCTTCTCAGGCGTTGATGCTGAAATGTTTCATATAGGTGCACATACTGGAGAGCTGCGTACAGCCCGTAGACTTACTGAAGAAGACAGCAAGTCTATTTTTAGCTTCATTGTGATTGTGAAAGATAACGGCAGGCCGTCTCTCTCCGCTAGCGTGGTAGTTAACATCACCCTAGCTGAGAAAGCTTTAGATGTTTCCTCTGAACATAGAAGCTCTACCTCAAAAACTACAAAAGGATCTGACCTTACTTTGTACCTTATAATCATATTATCCTTTATTATTACAGTCTCATTCCTGGTTATCATGCTTGTAGTAGTGCGCTGGCTAAGCCACCACGGATACGTTATGTGCCTTATGCAAAAACTTGGTTTTAAGCACACACCTCGGGAGCACCAACACAATGACCTCCACCTGCAGCTAAACAGTGATGGTCCTATTAGATACATGGAGGTCGTGGGGGCCTCCCGGGACTTCAACAAACACACATACAGGCATGGTTTCCCCACTATCTCCAGCAGGAGCGACTTTGTGTTTGTTAAGGCCCCGCAGAGCACTCTAAGCATGCGACTGTCAAAAAGACTCTTCACTCACTCACTCACGAAGGTGAGATTTTCAGGAAGTATTACAGACTACCTTTTCTATGCTCAAAAGAACAACATAAATGTGAAACAGAAAACATTTGCACAATTATACATGTCTTTATTGTAATTTTTGATCAATTTAATCATGTTGAACGGAAGTATTCATTTATTTCAAAAATTCTTATTGAGATCGATTTTTAATGGGTAGTGTAAGCAGTTACTGTCCTTAAGTAAGAAAAAATGTTTGCATCTGTTAATGAAACATATAATGCATGGTTCGAATATTTCTTGTCACTATTTCTCAAAATAATTTTAAGTTAGATGGAAATCATGCTGTGTACATTATTAATTCAGACCAATGCTCTATGACTCATTTTTTTTTTTTGGACTAAGCACTCTCTAATGCCAAGTGTATTAATAATCAGGCCACAATCTGAGCTATTTCTAGACCCAGTGACTCAGCAGAGAATTTAACTGCATAAATCTGAGCAGAGTTATGACTGAAAATATTGTGTTCAAATGCTCAAGACAGGTGAGGCGGATTCTTACAGTCATTATGATACAAAGTAGAAGCAGGTGTATGCATTTGTTTGCATAAAGTTCCAAATATCAGACTTTGTGGAATCTTTAATAGAGTTTGCAGTATCACAGTGTGATATTTCACATGCTTTGAATGCTATCTTGCAACATAATGACTCGACTCGAGTGTGGGGAGATGCTTAATGCTTAATGCAAGTTAATTGTGTGGGATACTAAGGAAAATAGGACAAAGTGATGGAAAAAATTCATAAGGGGGTGAAACTTTAGTCATAATCCTCCTACAGGTGAGCTCATACTTTGTTTGATACGTGTATACTCCTCATGTACATGCACTCATGCGTGAAAGCAACATGATTGAAGTTTTAATTATTCACACACACCCTCTTCCTCAACCTATTTTCTACTTCATGTTCTTCTTTGTTGCTCTGTTTCTCACTACTCTCCTCAAATTATTCTTTGTGCATCAGTAAAGGTGGACTTTCAGGAAAACATTCCCGGAGAAAAACATTGCTTCAAATTGGACTCTGCTGTCAATAATACAAATTTGGGTTTCAGAACTACTGTATAACATTCTATGACAGGATGGAAGACCCTGCAATCCAGGATGGACCAATAGTGGATATGATTCTCTGTGCCAAACAAAAGTATTGACAAATTATTTTCTTCTCATTTTCAGCAAAAGCCACCTAATGCTGACTGGCGATTTCCCCCAAACCAGAGGCCTGGACCCAGCGGGTGAGTGTTGGATTCAGTTTATGTGTCTAGCAACCTATAAATACATTTGAGATTTTCCACGTGGTATTACGTACACTGTTTTGTAATCATTTTTATTTAATCTCTCTGATTGGAATGAGATAATAAAAGAACAAAATCTGGGATTACCTGTTAACAGTTCCTAGATATTTGGTGGCCACCATAAATGTAGTAATACCAAACGACCAAAAATAAAGAAAAATCTAGATTTGAATATGAATTCATTTAGTAATTCACATTCCTTTAGTGTTTTTAAAATCTGAGATTATACATTTGAGTGCCTACATATGTGATGCAATGTGTTAAGGAAGAAACATTTATTAATAAAATAATTAAATAACAAACTACTGTATATAGATTAGATTTTGAAAATATTTACAAATTTTCCTTCCTTAGTGTTACCATCTGTACATTTAGCCCACAATTGTCATTTGATGAATATTAATGATGCCAACAACAATTCACGACAGTATAATCTTATAAAAATAAATCCTGTTAAGAAATCATGCAAAGAAAAACCTGCAAAAGAAGTCAAGTCCTGCACAAATAAAATCCTAAAAAAGAAATCAAATGGGAAATAAAACCTACCTGGTGTCATGGCATAAACGTATATTGGTGCACTTTTTAGCGAGATGCGAAATATGTACCAATAAGTACATACCACTGCAGTTTTCAAAAGAAATGAACACTAGAGGCAGTATAACTCTGATCCCTTTTATTTCTTTTCACACGAATTTACAGAGTTGCGTTAATAATTCGTAATTTTTGCACAATTACTTGAAGAATATCATGTTATGATTTCAAAAAATATATAAATATGCTGGGATAATGAAAAATCATGCTTTTTAATGTTAGCAGTTTTGCATTTGTTAACACTATCGGGTAGGTTTAGTGTTGCATTTGGCATAGGTCCAACATCATTTGGCATTTGGCATACATCCAACATCATAGAGCATTCATAACTTTTAGCTAGAGTTCACAATATTTCAATTCTGAACCATCGCAATACACGCCTATCAGTGTAATAAAAAATGTGCCAGGGCTCACATATCGAACCTGTGTTTTAGCCCACTCAGTGGACATTTCTCTTTAAAACTGCGCCTAAATGTGCGGTAAGGCACATAAAAACAGTGTTGGACAAAAAGTGCACAGAGGTTCATATCTTTATGAGACCAGGTTGAATAAAACCCAGAGCAATCATCTGAAGCGAACCAGCTTCCTGTGAAACACAATGCCTTAAGGATATAAAAGGTTTAAAGGTAAAGGGAAGTCAAAGAGACGTTCTTCACCCATCCATGTGCTCTGGTCAGACGCAGGGTGATTGAGTGACAGCTGCATGCTCCTGTGCTTGTGTTTCAGCCAACACAGGTTCCACACCCTGCAGCAGAGATGGACTCCATACGAGAAGTCCAGGTAGAGTGAAGGCGAAGAGAAGGCTAGTGTGTGGTAGCGTTTGACTTCACCTGGTGTAGCCTTCTAGTGGAATGTTGTGTTTAGGCCTTTCAGATTATGTGTCCTGCAGCTTCCAGCGACATGCTGTCCAGTCTGTTCCTACACATATCAATGTGAACACAAAATACACGCAGTTGGTTCATTTGAGGATAAGGCTTTTGGATGTATGTGTATCGCTGATAGCTGTTTGTTGCATCTTGCTCTGCAGGTTGTCATTGCAGTGTGTTTACCTGTGCTTAGCTTGTTCCGGTTTGATTTATTTTGGCTTCGTAGAGCCAAGTCTGTGAAGTCTGTCCCTTAAGAGTAGAGAAATATTTCTGTCCTTGTGTAGGGCTCTGCTATCAATCTGTTTGTGTGGGAAGAGAAAGAGAATACAAATATGCTTTTTAGCCATGCCATTTAGAAACTGAGCAGCCTGTAATAACCTGCATATACTTAAAGTGATAGTCCACCCAAAAATAACAAGTCTGTCATCATTAACTCCTCCTTGTTGTTCCAAACCTCTATGATTTTTTTGCCTTTCTGAGAAACACAGGACACTCTTTGTCCATTTAAATGCTTAATGGAAGCTTAGTAGAGGAGTTTATTATTTTGCTTTATTTTTTGACAGCTTTAATTTGAATGGACAGTACTTAAAATAACAAAGTAGATATAGCCTGAGTGACAAACTAAATTCCTTTTTAATTTTTTTCAAAAAAACAAAACAAAAAAACTTAGATTAAACAAGTTATATATTTGCTGATATCCTGCATGTTTTTATTTATTTATTTATTTATTTATTTATTATTATTATTATTATTATTATTTTAAAGCCTGAGGAACATCAATTGACTGAAACATTGCTAAGCTATTAATATTTTGCAGTACCGTGCAGGTATTTTTACATGTTTATTCGTCAAGTTAATAGACTGCTGATGCACCTGCATATGAATTAGGCGTTAGGCATTATATTTTACAGATGAAAAGACAGGTGTATGTAGGTTTGGAACAATATGAGGGTGAGTAAATGAACAAAATGGGTGAAATATCCCTTTAAATAATGCTTATTGTGACTTGATTAAAGGGCAAAGCGTATGTGTTGTCAAACCAAATGGTATAAACAGACACAACTGTATTCTGATCAATGCATCTGTCTGTTTACTTCATGTCTACCACTGCTTCTTCGACTTTAGCCTCCATTTTCTGACTGCGCTGCACTGTCCTGCCCTGTCACACAAAATGGCTGTCTCAGCTAATGAACCGGGTACATTTATGCTAGCAAACGTGGTGGCTGCTGTTCTCATATATGTGTGAGAGGAAAAATGGAAGGAAGAAAAAAAAGCACCATGAATGTGTTTGAGTGTATGTTGAGTCACTAACCCTGTTCTCTGTCATGTAGGGCTGGAGCTCATCCGGGTGAGGCAGGTGCCAGCGCTGGTGTGATCGCAGGAACAGGACCGTGGCCCAACCCCCCTACCGAAGCTGAACAGCTCCAGGCTCTGATGGCGGCAGCAAACGGTTAGTCTCAATCTTGCTCATTATTCCCTCTTTTTTTAAAAAAGGAGAGGAGAAAGCATTAGCACAGACTTGAACCCGAAGTAAAAGCACAACAAAAAAGAAAAACAGTTTGCTTATAAAGCGAAAAGTTTCAATGCTAGAGATTTCCTTCAGGCTGATCAGCTTTACAAGCTAAATTTTCATGATAATCTTGCTGGTTAAGCTAATTAAGCAACCCTTTGTGGGCAAATCTGTCTCACCAGCATCCAAAACACAGCATATGCCGGTCTTTACAGGAGAGAAGTACTGCTACTGTTTATAACCGGTAATAACTGGATGATGTTAGGAAAGAGGAAGAGGGAGATGGAGTGAGAGGAGAAAGAGAAGAGAGAGAGTGTGGCTTCCGGAGTATAATGGATCTCACCATTTATTGACTGATAGAGAGTCAAAGTAATTGAGTGTAAATAGACAAAGGGGCCTTTTGCCTCTCAGCAGCTGCAGTCAGAATGACAGAACTGTGCTGATGTTGTTCTCTAGTGTAGATGAATATCATCTTTTTCTCTCAAGGGTGTTATCTACAATATTTTCACATATAGGTGCTGCATGAAACAGATCAATAGTATATACATTCCATAGTTCAAATTTCACTGGGCTGGTGTCATTTCTGTATGCATGTGATAAATGTATATTTAAAAATACCACACTACACATAGATTCATAGATTTGAATAGAGTTATCTATTCACATGGCCCAGAAATAATAAAAGAACATACTTATGTGCAAACGAAATGAAATGCATTTAGTCACTTACTAAAAATGTATTTAAAGATTTTGTTTTTTTAAATACGTCTGTGTTTTACACATTTGTAATGTGCAGTAATGTGCAATTTGTTAATTTTACACGCTATATTTAACACAGTTAACATGTCTAACATTCTATGCATTCTAGCATGTCATAAGATTATTAAAACAATTATTTTAAATGCACTATAAATCTGACATTATTATAGTGTGCACAAAATATATTTAAAAGTGTTTTGAGCAACAGAAATGTACTCTTTTTAGGTAAACTTACGATGATAGATAGTTCATTTACTCACCCTTGTGTTGTTCCAAAGCTTTTCCAGAGAGTTTCTTCAGCTGTTGAATACAAAATAAGTTATTTTGAAGAATGTTGGTAACCAAATAGTTCCAGGTAACTTTCACATAAATACTATGGAAGTCAATGGCTACTGTCAGATCCAGTTTGGTTACTAACATTCTTCAAAATGTGTTCAACGGAAGAAAGAAACTCAACAACTTGAGGGTGAATAAATGATGAGTTTTTATTTTTGTGTAAACTGTCCCTTTAAGTTGCATTTTAGTTCATTAATATATAAATCTGCAACTTCTATTTATTTAAATATGCTTGTACGATTTGAAGTGCACTACAAGTTCAGAACAGTAATGTGCACTTCTTAACAAGTGTGGGTTTGGTTAAGGTTAACAATTTCATGACTACAATTTGAATATTAATATGTGAAAAACAAACATGTACGATGTGGAAACAAAGGCCTCGCTGCTGTTAGATGACAATGTCACTTCCATTTGCAATGCATTTCACAAGACCTGTGAAAACGTTTTTTAGTGGGCTGTTCTTGTATATACACACATCCTCAGTTCTGTAAGTGCGTTGCCGAGTATGTGATGTGTGTCGATATTACGGCATACATAATGCAAGGGGGATGGGCAGGCAGAAGCAGGTCACTGAGGGAGCTGCAATGCGGTTCCTGAGTGTCTGAATTATGAGCTCTGTGCCGAACAACCCATAACCTGTCCCATCTCTCTCTCTCCTCCTCTTCTACTGTCTCTATACCTCCTATTTCTCATCCTACCATTGCTCTCAGTAGCAAGTGAAGCCACTGCAACTCTCGGCCCTCGCTACAATCCACAATACGGCCCGGACTACCGCCAGAACGTCTACATCCCAGGCAGCACCGCCACCCTCACGGCCAACCCTCAGCAGCAGGTACCCCAGCAGGCCCTTCCCCCTCCCCAAGCCCTCCCTCCCGTCGAAGCCCCCAAGGCAGCTCAGACACCTGCCAGCAAGAAGAAGCCTACTAAGAAAGACAAGAAGTAAGACAGAAGCGTGGAAGCACTATCAGAGCTGCAGAAGTATGTCGCCAGGATCTGAGCATCTCTCCTCAAAAAAACGAGTCCACAGGTTTGGTTAAAGAATCAAGAAGCTTTACATGTGATGTTCTTTTAGGTGAGGTTTGTTTAAGATTTCCCCATTTTTATTTACTGTATTTTGAATTCTATTACAATATCTTACTCAATAACCCCCACGAATCTGTTTTGTCGCTGAAACAGAAAGAATGACCAAACCAGAGGAGATGTGTTCAGATTCCTGACGCTCTTTCTCTGACAGATAACACTGTCTTGTAAATAGCATTACTAAAACAAGAAGAAAATATAGATTTCTTCTTTTATTTTATTTTATTTCCAAATGTCATGTTTCAGCCTTTTTTTGTGATTTTTTCCCTTTTCTTCAAAGCAAAGTAGATGCTTCTTGTGGTTACAAAATGAAACGCTGGTAGGCTTTTTAACAATGTGCCACAACTCTCACCTTGACTGAATTAAAAGAGTATTGAGCTGAACTATGCAGTGAAAGGGGGATACTAAGAAAAAAAGAGGGCACATGAAAGCATATTTAACTGGTTTTTGGAGTAAAAAGGATACATTACGTTTGGTGAGACACCGTTGGAATGGTATTTAAAAATAGATTCTTCATTAACTTCTTAATAGCCAGAGCCAGAATGTTAGGTTAACAACATTTAACTATTCTTTGCTTTTATTTCCTGTTAGCTTGGTATAGGAATCCTAGAAAAGCAAGCAATGTAAACAGTGTTGTTGAAGCTCAGAAAAGATCATCTCGGCCTTTGTAAGGTTTAAGATTTAGCTCAAAGTGAATGTGCAAGAAGTTAATGGAAAACTTAAAGTGCATCAAAAAGAATGAATTGAATGATGAACAAATGGAAAGACTAACGACTAACCTAAGCACAACACTGTACTCGAATGGATCTTAGATGGAAGGATTCCGTCCATTGTTCCGCACCAACCACCATCACAGTGTATATAAAATGTGTAACCTGTCTGTACAAACATTAGAGCCACAAGGGCTGGCTGTTACAGGAATGTTTCAGTATTTTTTAAAAAAAAGCAACAAAAAAAAAGTTGATAGAAAAAAGATCCAGTGTAGTGTTGTAGGAAGAAAAGCTTCAAGATCATTAACTAACCAAACTGTACATACTACAACTTCTGAAGACACGCAATCGTAGCTTAAGGCTTGTGGAGTTTGTGCATATTTTTGTGTTTTTCCCCCTTGATTACACTTTTGAACTTTCCTTTTCTCCGATCACCTAAAACTTTGAAAGATAACAGACGATACTTACTGTCTTTAGAGTACCACCCCTCCCCCACATCTTACTGTACTTTTCTGTGCTTGTAATTCCAATCAGTCGGTAATGATACTGGAATGCCACTCCTGTCTGTTTGACTATAAATATCTATCTATCTATATATAAATGTCTGTCTGCTGCTTGGCTACCTTCTGTATTTGGCTGTGATTCCTTTAAAGAAATGCTTAGCACCTCATGTTACCCTTTTTATTTTATAAGCTAATATTTATATTGCTGTTGATTTATGTTTTACTTTATTATTGGAACACTTACATTTGAAATAAAATTTTGTCAGAACTCACAGTCATGGCTGAGCTGTATTTTTTATACATTTTCTTAATTGCTTTGTCTGCTAACAAAACTGTGGACATTTGACTCATATCCAACTATATTCAAAAGGTTGGGGTCAGTAAGATATCTGAAAGAAATTGGTACGTTTATTCTGCAAATATTAAATAAACCGAGCAAAAGTGACATAAAAATGAATGAATAAATAAATAATAATAATAAATTAATAAATAAAGCTGCTGGACATTTACTGTTAGAAAACAGTAGCAAATCGTTTTTTTTTTTTTTTTTTTTTTTTTTTATTTTAATTATATTCCACAATGTTAGATTTTTGTTTGTTTGTTTGTTTGTTTGTTTGTTTGTTTGTTTGTTTCAATAAATAAATGCACCCCTGGTGAGAGTATGACATTCCTTTTAAAAAATATAAAAATGGTTTTGAAGGGTTGTTTATGAACAAGTTTACATTTTATATTTACATCAGGAAACGCATGAATTACTATGAGTAAAAAATAAATAAATAAATAAATAAAAAAAAATTGACTAATTAATACATAATTAAAAATATAATTATATAAAATATAGTACAAAAACAAACCTTTTATTATATACTTTAATATCATTAAATAAATAAATAATTTATATATATATAT
>JAUMHP010000059.1:6481926-6496489 GCA_032361065.1 Enteromius trimaculatus
TACTTATTGGAATATATTGGAATGTATATATAATATATAATATAAAAAATGTATTTATATATTATTGTCACGATCCAGAGACGGGAAGACATGCGGAAACAGACTGGTATTTATGCAGGTGATAATGATTGAATGATTGGACCTAACTGGAAACAGCTGTGGAGGAGAGGTGCATTCTGGGGAATGGAGTCCGGTAAGTGAAACAGGGAGACAGACAAAACAGGCTGGAAATGTGACAATTATACATATATGAACTCAAGATCACGTGATTTTTCAGAAACAAACAGAACTTTACCCCTGGAGTTTGGCATCACTTTAATATTTGACTCTGTATTTGTGTTGATACAGATGAGAGACATCTGTGTCAATAATGAATAGCAATGATTAACAATTGCAATTGCAAATTATATAAGCTGATACCTTGAGTTATTTCCATAAACATTTTAAACCAACATCATTTTTCCTTCTGAATATGAGTTTTTCTCTACTGCTATTCTCTCTGTCTCTAAGCAAAGGACAACCTGAGGTGCCAAAATTAATGACAATGACAATTGAGATGTGAAATAAATTATGCCACAGTTTAGGTGGATATGCAATCAGCTTACTTGTAAAAATAATTTTGATATAGCCTTTTTCACACTGCTGTTTTTAACTTTGCAGATGGTATATAAAAGTCAAGAGACAAGGATAAAACTAAATATGTTTAGTTTTCCTGATTTTTTTTCCTTTTTGTTAATTTAGAGAACAGGACTTTGCTCTTGAGCTTGTAATGGGGTGAATAATATCTGTGTCGGGGCTAGTAATGATTAACTCTGTCAGATCCAGTTTATGCTTTTTTCACAAACCTAAGTGTTTTATCTGCATCAGGATGAAGGTGAGTGCTGCTCTGCTGCAGCTGCTGTGCTGTCTTCTGCTCACTGATGGACAAACGGAGGTGCAAGATTTTGTGACCAATGGAAAAAACACCCAGCCCAACATCTGGACTGAGGTGAGAGATCTAAGAGACATGGTGGTGGAGCTCAAAGTCAAGTTGGACATGGCGATGAAAGAGAACGCAAGTTAGTACTAGATGTTGCTTCTTTTTTCACCCTTGCAATAGTTAAACAGATTGCAAAATAACGGATGCAAATAACGGATACAAGTAATTTAAAGAAACACTCATTAGTTCATTTTGCCTAATAGAAATGGCAGAACAAGTGCAGGAGCTGAAGAAAGAGAACACAGGTATTTAGAAGTGTGTGTCACTCGTTTCAAATTAAAATGTTAAAAAGCAAACGATTAAAGCACATATAAAAAATAAAATTCAAATAAAGCATGAATACATTATAAGTAGTCTATGATTTGTTCTGAGGAAGACACTGTTATGTTGGAAGAATGAAGAATCACATATGAAATGCATTCTTTGCTTCTTATGAGTATCTGTTACATTTAATGATTTTGACCAATTTTAGGGAGTATTGATCAAATGAAGATAATTGAAAACCAACTGGAAGAAATTAAGAAACAAAATGAAGGTAAATTATTTTTTCTTATTGTTTAACAGAAATATCGCTTTACAGCAAGGTTCATTAGTTAACATTAGTTAACTACATTAGTTAACATGAGCCATGAATGAACAATACTTCTACAGCATGTATTAATCTTAATTAATGTTCATTATTAAAATCATGTTTTGGTTGTTAACATTTGCTAACGTACCATGAACTAACATGAACAAACAATGAACAACTGTATTTTTAATAACGAACACTGACAAAGATTAATAAAGAGTGTAATAAATGAAGTGTTCATTGTTTGTTCATGTTATAATTAATTTAATTTAACAATTAATACCTTGGTCTTACCAAAATATTTAATTAATTAGTTACACACAGGCAGGCTCAGTATTACAATATTACTGAATTACTCTGAAATAACTCTTTTTGGTTCTGCTTGCATTGTGTAGTATGAAAAAACTGCTTAAGAATATTTTCCATCCACAGAACAACCAAAAGTGGCATTTTCAGCTGATTTAGGCATCCGTGGTGACTTAGGTCCTCAGAGTACTGAGATCACACTGACATTTAATAACATCTTCACAAACATTGGTAACAACTATGATCCAGCAACAGGTATAGCTTATCTTGAGCAAATGATAATGCCTAGTGGTGACTCATTGTACATTTGATCTGACTGTTTTGTCAATGGCAGGACTCTTCACTGCACCGGTTAAAGGAGTCTACTACTTCAGATTCACAGCTTGTGGCACTCAAAGCAGACAATCACTAGGTGCAAGTTTACATAAAAATGGGCAGAAGATTGTGTCAGTAGGTCAGTGGCGTAATCACGATCTACACAGATATGCATCAAACGGAGCTGTCCTGCAGCTGGAAGTAGGTGATGTAGTTTGTGTGAAACTCCTCCCACGTTACACCATCTATGACAGTCCAGATAACCTCAGCACTTTCAGTGGATTCCTCATTTACCCATTAAAGTGATCAACCGCTGTACACTGCTTCAAGCATGTTGAATTTACTCATCTGTGTTATTTCTACATTGGTTTTGAGCTCTCATTTATATAACTTCTAATTGGTTGCTCAGAGAAAACAGCACGGATCACAGTAATGCTGTATTTATCGTATCATTTATCATCCCCCCATGGAAACATCTAACTGCAATAATGATTTCATATGCTATTGTTTGTAATAAACACTTTTGCATTTCTCTTATGCATTCATATTTATATCTTTGTGTTACCTAAAATAATCATATATTGTATTCATAGTATATTAAATGTATTGATTTAAGGGGAGACACTGCAGGAAAAAACACTTGTTTACGCTTGAGTTTTTGTTGAGAAGTGTTTTTTGGACAGAAAACATTTATAAGACACTGTTAAGTGTTGCTTTTATAGCAGTCTATCTACTGTACAGTATGAATGAATCATTTTTTTTTATTCCTCTCTATACCCTATATAATTTTCCTGATTATATACAACATTTGAATCCCCCCCAAATTATTAAAATGCAGTGTTTTCTATCCATTGTAAGCATTTTCTGAATTATGGAGTATATACAAAAAGAGATTCTCAAAATTCCCCATGTAAAAACTCTTATTGACTCTAATTTGTGTAAATAAATAAATAAATAAATAAAATTGAAACCGAATCATCCAGTGTTTAGATTTAGATCTTTGCAAATTGTATTAAATAATGCATATCTAAACCTATCATTTTAAAATTTGCAAAACAAAGCAAAAAAGTTATAATCAATAAAGCAATAACTATTAGTTACATATATTAGTTATAATAGGTATAATAGATATGTTCCCGTGATCTTAGTGAATTACATTTTACTGCATGAGCCGCAGAATCTCTGATTCTCATATTGTTGTTAAAGGCTGACATCTAGTGTTGAGCTTTGGACATCTTAACATACAAACATTACAAAACAGATACAGCTATTTTAATCATTTATAATAAAACTTAAAACACCCTTTAATTGTATAATTAAATTACATATATGTATATATATTAGCAAAATGTTGATTTCCTTGGGGATGGTTTGTGGAACATTCCTTTTCACCTTAATGGGAACAGATGATTTTGTGAATTTTTAAAACTCAGAACTGATCTAAACTAACCTTTTATGTATATAAGATACATCCACAAGATGTGTGCATATTATATGTATAGAAATCTGATTATTCCAATTAAATAACACTGTAATAAAATACCTTTTAAATTTGTCATTTTGCCCCATTCCCTTTCTCAAAGCAGTTACATAGGAAATAATATACAGTAAATCACTTGTTAATACACACTGGACAGGCTTTAAATCAACACAATCACATTTTATACACAAATTTAATTAAATCAACTTCATTGACCATCTAATAAAATCCATGTAATATATAATAATCAATTTGATCTTCAGTCATTTATTTTTGTTATTTTATTTTAATTTTCCTACCTTCGACAGTTCTAATAAAATGATAAATCACAAATAACATTTTATTTCACATTGGACACGCTTCATGTAAAAAGCCAAACATTCCTGTACCACATCCATCAATCTGTTTTTCTATAATGTTGGTAATTTTTACACAACCCCTTGGCATGCACAACCTCTCTCTCTTTATCTCTCCCTTTCTATCTCTCTTACTCTCCCCACCCTGCCTAATTTCAGCTGAATTTAGGATGCCTTTGACCCAGCACTGGATATGCATATGTGAAGCAGGGTGAAACAGAGAGATAGGGTGAGGGACAGACAAGAAGAGTGACTCAGAGAGAGAGAGAAAGAGAGAGTGCGCAAGGCTGAGGACACTGATCAATGCATCTTTGTGCTTGCTGCCTCAGCAAGTGAAGGTGAGAGCAAATCAAAACAAATGAAAAGCAGACGCCTCTGGAGAGAAGCAAACAGCCTCCAATCAGCCTCTGAGGGAGGATGATTACTGTCTGCGGAGAGCTAGAGGAGTGACTGTCAAGGCAGGTGCTGTTTAAACACAAGCTCATGTGCGGATTTGAGTCATCTTAGAGTCTCACTGCACCCACTTACTGGACAACAAGACCTTTTGTGGAAACTGAAAGCTTTCGAAAAATACCTGCAACATGGCAGGAAGCTTTGGGGGTCTGATTCTCAGGATGTAACTGAAGGTAGGTGCTTGTTTACGTACAAATTAAAAGTATTGTCTTATGTTGTGGTCTGTATCGCGTTTCTGCACGATGTAACTGGTTCCAAGCTGTATTAGTCACTGTGCCAGAGCCGTGGCCTAGCGGTTAGCGCATGAGCTGTGGCGCTCATGTAAACGATGCAAGTTTGAATACAGCTCGCAACATTTCTCGATCCCATTCCTCTGCTTTTCTCGCCGTCTTTTTGTGTTAATCTGCAATAAAAGGCAGCATGATTGTTGTGATATCTGAAGGAAAGGCTGTGAGTCTTGTGCTTCATAGACTACAATCTTTCCTAGACTGACTTCAGGCTGTTGTCATGTGTGGTGCCACAGCCTGGTGCCACCCAGAGGGGTCAGCTTGACATCCACAACAGAACATCAAGAAAGAGAGATGCTAGGGGGAATGAACAACAGGATGATCTGAAATGTTTGCACATTCAAGGCTGGGGGCTGAGGGAATGTGTGTGTGTTCGCTGGAAATGTGATGGCGAAACAGTAAGTGCTGATTGGAAAGCGATTTATATTCACAGCATAGTTGCAATGTTTATCGGGAATCTCAAAGTACCATGATTCTTTCTAGTTTTTTTTTCCATAACACAACTATATTTTTGATATCACAAGGTGGGACTTCATCCCCTTTCATCCCACAGACCTTTTGGATTTTCATTCATTTTTAAACTACTGTCTACAAACTTAATAAAGGTTGTATAATGAAAAACAAATGACTGCAAAAAAATGGATTTAAATAATACAAAGTTTCTAACAAACTAATAATAAAACATTATTAAAAAAAAATAACAACAAGTAAAATTGAACACTTATCCAATAATAATAATAAGAGTTGTTTTATATAAAGGATATGTTAAATTATATATATATATATATATATATATTTTTTTTTTTTTTTTGTTTGTTTTGGTCTACAAGTAAATCTTTATTCAGTGTACAGCTAGTTTTTATTTTATTTATTTATTTATTTTTTTCACACATATGAAGCAATACTTGTGCAACTGAGTGCAATATCTTTCTCTCAGTTTTTATTTACCTTTCTAATAATACATTACTTAATATGCTATTTAGCATAGTTATGCATCAGAAGGTTGCCACGACATAGATTATAAAAGTTTGTGCAATACATTCTCACTCCCAAGTCGTCACATTTTGACGCTAGGTCAAATCCCCTTTGCGTCATTTTTTGAAGATCAAGGTACCCCTAGTTACTTTTCGATGGAAAGGGTTCTCAGTTGTTTTAAATAAGACCCCTTAATGTCAATACCCAGACGCAGATGAATTTTATCATCATAATTAAAATATATATTGGGTAAAAACAATGGCATTTTTGCATTTATGTAGGGGTGTGATTTTTTAATTTAGTTTTATTTAAATAAATTGAAATGTATTACATTTATGAGCACCTAACCCAACCCCTGCCCCTAAACCTACCATCTGTCAATAAAACTATATAGCCAGATATAGCAGGCAGATTATTTTTTTTGGAAAAATATTAATATTCCAAGTCTTTGGATGTAAAATTGATTTATGAGAGGAATAGATGCGGTCAGTGTCTCCGTCTTCTGTGTACTTCCTGTGCGCTGCTGCAGTCTGTACGTGATTTCAAAAAATGCAGCCACAAGAATCCTTACGACAACGCTGGTTGTGAAATCCTTGATTTTCAGTGATTAAAACCTTTGTATGACTTCAGAAGACTTGGAATGTGTTACGATTTGTTTGTAATGTATTTATACTGCTTTTTAATGATTAGTTTGTGCAATAAATACCTGTGACTGCGTTTGCCTGTGTGTGTTTTATATTGTTGAGAGGTGGGTAGGTTTAGGATAGAGGTGGGGTTCAGTGCTCAAATAAAAGTATACAATAAAAGTTTATATGCATGCAAAACATTACATAAAGCCAAACAACCTAAACTTTTAACCAGACTAAAAAGGGGTACCTTGATCGTCAAAAAGAGATGCAAAAGGGTCTTGACCAAGCATCAAAATGTGATGACTTGTGAGTGAAAACGTGTCGGTTTGTACTATCCTTTTGAGGACATTTGTTCTTAAATTATAGGCAAATTGTTACGCACGCACACATTTTTGAAACATTCACTTATTAGAGTGGCTCACTGAAAAAATTTACTGTCAGTTGCTGATTAACACCCTCTTTGTCAGGCAAATTATCAAGGTGCCCAAGGTGGGCTGAATGAGAGAGAGGGCAGCCGAGCCTGGCTGGCGGGGGGCCAGGTGTAGAAGCGTAAAGGAGAGAAAGTCAGGTCAGAGCAGAACAAAACGTTTGTCAGTGTGTGAAATATTTAATTAGTCACACAAACACACACACACACTTCTGTTGACACAGTTTAACTCACAGCAAACAGAGCACAGTTTCTCTATATTCCTGGAAACTGTACGTATTAATTTTTTGCATAGATAGATCAGAAGTAATGCAATCTGAATATGTTACAGCACACTTGTACTCTCTCTCTCTCTCTCTCTCTCTCTCGCTCTCTCTCTTTTTGTTTGATATCACTCTGTTCTTTTGATTTCACTTTGTTCTCTCTCATCTTTTTGCTTACTCTATCCAAATTGGATTAATCTATTTTAGGCAGGAAGGTCTTTTGTACATTCTGTTATCAGGTCTTGTGCTCTGGAACAGAAATGTCATTTCTAAAGCATTGCATGATTTTTTTTTTTCTTCACACGTCCCATAATAAATTGCACCCTCAAATTTTGCATTTTCATCCAATGCCTTGATATAATGTATTCATTTCAAAAGTAACTGCAGGCGGTAGCAGATGGTTGATACTTTGCAGTTTGTATTATGTGGGTCATTGTCAGAAAACAGTGCCATTTGTGCTACATGAATGTGTGATCCCCATGACTGACTAATGATATAATTTACAGAATACTGAACTTAGTCACATTAGATGATGGATTTGACTCTAATAAGTGTGCAATGCAAATTGGATTAAAAAAAAAGAAAAAGAAACTTAGTACAAGTGGGATATTTAAATTTTAATAAAAAATATCTATCTATCTGTCTATCTGTCTGTCTGTCTGTCTATTTGTATACTGGCATCATCAAGTGCATCTGTTATGGGCTAACAATCATACAGTATATACAAAATATAAAAGAAATATATTGCTCTTGTCACAAAGCACAATAATATTTAGAATTTGCTAGTCAAAGCCATTATTTCCCATTTTTGCACAAATATTCAATCCTGACATAAAACCCTAAAGCATGTTTCAAGAAACTGTGCTAACAAAAAAAGGTTTTTGACATGAAAAAGCTAAAACAAAAATGCAGCGTTTTCTGAGCATGACTCATTTATCAGGTTATTTGCAGGCCAAACAACATTTTTAGTATTCACCTTTTGTCTGCCTTTTTCAGTTTATTTACTTCCAAGAGTTCTCCTTCTCTTTCCACCTCAGGTGCTCCATAGTGGTCAAATGCATTGATTTCCACTCAAGTTTGCCTGGACCAGTTATACTTGAGATGGGTAGACGGGCAGCTGATCACACCACTCCAGTGCCAGTTCTCGGAGAGCCTGCGCTTGTTGGGACACGGGTCTGGAGGACCGTGGCAAATGGGACCAGCAGTATGGCGACCCTCACACTGTCTCATCACTGCAACGTTGGTGTGCAGACGTCACCTGCGATGAGAAACAACCAACTACAGCTAAACGGCAAACATTTGGATGCTTGTAGCAGTCAATCAAAAAATAAAGTGATCATGCCACCTAACGGCCACATCCCAAACAAGGCTGGTAAAAAGGAAGATGACGGAAAAGAAAAAACAAAAAGCATCATTTATAAACGAAAAAGTCTGGAGACTAAAATGAAAAAGGGGGTGACTTTTGAGGGACTGGAAAGGGATATTTGTAAAAACATCAGGGAAGAAGTTCAGTGCCACAATCGTCCAATCAGAACCAGTCCTCTGTTGAGAGGTGTGGCTAACAGCAGGTTAAAACCGAGAAGAAACTGTCACTTCACTAATGGGAGTGTGGTTGACTCCGAGGTAATGGGTGGGATCAGCAGTGACATCAGTGAAGGGGAGGAGTCTACCACTGGAAAGAAAAAAACGTTACCTCCTCGCTCACCACCTCACAGACCTCCCGTGACCATCTGCAGCTCTTGTGGAGGAAGACAGAATGCAGCACCTCCTGGACTCTACACCCAAATAAGGATGATTACACCGCCAACTTCTGCATGTTCTCTGGGACTCCAGTCGAGACATTCATCCCCTCTTTACCCTGGGAAGGACGTGCAGGAATACACGCAGATAGAAAGGCACACCGACCGCAATGCTACACAGTCAGACCAGCACCTCATGAGCCCTAACCTTCATTCTTATCTCAACATGAATATAAACAAGGAATGGCCATTATCTCTGCTGCCTGCTCAGCAGAGCGAGGCATCAAACCTCACTAATCATCACGCAGTCAAGAGGGAATCTTGTGCTGACACACACATTAATCATACCAGTCGTTCATCGGCTCTAAATACACACACGCTCACTGTAACCGTGAAAGAGGATAGAGCCTCAACAAAGGTCGTAAACACACACTTGAACGCTTACAAACCTCACAACTCATGTCCCCGCAGACCTCCTGTGACTGTCAACCCTCCCCAAACACACAAAAACAGCCTGACAGAGAAGCCAGAAGCCACACAGGTGACAAATACCAGAATACCACACACAAACGCTCACTTCACATCATCTCACCAGCCAAACGCTGATGAGAAACGACCAACTCAAGGAAACCAAGTCGCACCTACACACCCACAGTCCTCCAAGCCGCAAAATAAAACCCACATCAGACCTTTGCAAACTGCTTTGAAACCACAAACGTTCCCCGAAACTAGCACACCACAGAACTCCAATGCACTTTCGAAATGCTCACGGTTAAATCAGACAAGCACACTTTCAAAATCCCCTGCCTGTTTTCATTTACATTCCAATGTTAAACGCCAAACTATAGTGCAGAGTTGTGTGAATGAAGGTGTCATATCCTCCGCCGCTTCAAACATTCACAGACAGGTTCAGTTTCCTAATGGATTAGAGTCCAAGTTTGACACGCACGCTAAACAGTCAATGTGCTCACACACAAATTTCGGCATTAAACCTCAAAGCGGGACGCAAATCTGTGCTGACACAGAGTCAGAATCCTCACCCTGTGATTCACATTCTGCGCTGGTGACACACACACATAAACTCTCAGGGCCTCACGGTGTACCACGTCACGCATCGATACACACAGGCACTCCTTCGCCCACCAACATGCACAAGGAAGCTTCCCAAACATCCACCCAACGAACAAACACCAGTGGAACATCACTGCAGGGTATATCCGTGCATAAAGACGCACTGTCACATCCTAATAGCGAGTCAAATAGTCAAAATGACACTCGTTTGTTTTCACATGCCCCAAATATGTCAACCCATCACAAAGGAACACTTACGACGCAAACAATCAACCATCAAAACCTCTCAAATGCATTTACCGCCACTCAGACAGAGGTGGAGGTGCACTCATACACCAAAGAACGTTCTCAAACAAGCCCCGGGGTCAAAGCAGCCTCGCACACTTTGTGTGTTCATTCGAAAACGCCACGTAGACAGACAGAGCCTACGGTTTTCAGACGCTCTGTCCTGAATCAGCTTAATAACGACACTCTTGAGTCCTCATTACTAGCCATCACTTCTGCTAGGGCTTTTCCTCAAGCTACAACACACAAAAGGATTGAATTGAAATCTTGGAGTGACACAGAGTCAAAGAAACAAACTGATATTAAGGCAGCGGAAGCAGAGGGTCATATGACCAATTTGCTTCAACCTCCAAACAAACCCCCTCCTGCTTATCGACCTCCTAAACCTTCTTCTGCACCTCCACAAGCACCAGCTTTTAAATTCATAAATGAGGACCTGAATGTGGCTTCTGATCAAAACCCACTTCTTGAAGCCTCAGGCACTTTTCCTACGCAGCCCGAACAGAAAAACGAGACTCTCCAGTACTCAAAGACACACATGGAATCTCATTCTGAAGTGGTCGGGTCTATCCCAAGTGAAAGCTGTTCCATAACACACGGTCATCCAGATTCTGCAGCCCGGTTACTGCCAGTATCACCTCAGTGCGGCAGTCCGCGGGAGCCTAAGTGTAAATTAGCGATGGTAGAGGCGAATCTGCAGTCAAACAAGGAAAGAGTCACAACCTTGCTCAACATCATCCAGGACCTGGAGATGAGCCACGCAATCAGCAAAGGGTGAGAGACAGAGTTATTCCAAGATTGGCAGATAATAGACAAGTGTGACTGGTTGAGCTGGATGTGTTAAAGGTAATTGAGAGAATTTTTTTAGAGCCGAAGTGCAGGAAAAAAAGGTATTTGTAGTTTAATTTGATGCACATTTGATTTTATTTTCAAGCGTAGGTCACTAAGGGCTATAAATGAGCTGTAACTGCATTTATGGATGTGAATGTTAGGCATACTAAAACAATGCCTTTTAAAAATCTTTCTCCTTGCCTGCTATTTATGTAGTCGGCGATGTTTTCGGACTGGCCAAGACCTCAGTGACTGTTCCACCTGTCAGAAGACTGCATGTGCTGTCTACAGGTGAGGGCACCCACAGAGACTAAAGGGGTAGTTCTCCCAAAATTGACAATTCTGTCATCATTTGCTCACCCTCATGTTGTTGCCAACTGGCGAGGCTTCTTTCTTCTGTGGAGAGCAAAAGAAAATACTTTAAAAATGTCTCAGTGTTTCAGAAATACAGCGCCTCAAATTATCTTCTTTTGTGTTCGTCAGAGGAAGAAAAATCACAGGTTTAGAACAACATGTGGGTGTTTAAAAAAAGGACAATTTTCAGTTTTGGGTGAACTACCCCTTTAGGCATGAACTTTAATACTTTGTGTTATCCAGTTAAAAACAATTCAATTCACATTTCCATATTTCCATAGACAAAAAACATAGGAAAAAAAACAAGATTTTACTTGTAATTGCACGCACAAACATATATACATATAATATCAACCCAATCTCACGGGAATTCGTACATATTTAACAAGGTGGCTAATTCGTACAAATACGGTTTGTATTTGATTTTTGCTAAATCGTACGTATTTTACGAGTTGCCAATTCGTATGAATATGTGTGAATAACCTAAACCTAACCAGGCCCTGTCACTGGGGTTTTAGACAAAAGTGAAGTTGTATGAAATTGTACGAATTAGCACGAATTTAGCATCTTGTACGAATACGTATGAATTAGTCGTGAGACTATGTTGGATAATACAAATACTGCATGACATGTATATGTACAATACTATTGAGAAATTAATTGTTTAATAATATCTGCTGAGAATGCATTGAATTCACAATAATAATAATAAATGTTACTTAAGCACCAAATCAGCATATTTGAAAGATTTTGAAGGTGACACTGAAGACTGGAGAAAAAAATGGTAGAAATGCATGCAATTCCAAGGGGGAAAAAAAGAACTATGAAGCATGAATAATTATAAATAGTGTGCTTTTTTCTGTTTCCCCATCTTTAGTCTCATCTCTCTCTCCCACTTTTCTTATTCACTCTTTGGACTAGTGTGGAGTATGACTTCCGTCAACAGGAGAGAAGATTCAAGGAACTCCTTCAGAGTCTGTGCCCATCATCCCCAGAGAGGAGAGAAGGATATGAAGGATCTCTTTCTTTACTCACCTCACTCATTCAGAATCACAAATTACACCAGCTAAACGCAAACATTATGTCCCAAAGCCAATCTGACAGTCAAAGCCACAGTCAGCCTCAGATTATTTCTCAGATTCAGTGCAAGATTCGGGCTCAGTCTCAAACTCAGCCTCAGTCACAGATTCAGGCTCAGCCACAGATTGTGTCACGGGTTCAGCCTCAGAATCAATCTCAGTCGCAGATTCCGTTTCAGCCACAAATTCAATCTCAAAATCAGATTATATCTCAGAATCAGTCCAAAAATGAGATTCTGCCTCCGATTCAGATTATGTCTCAGATTCAGTCTCAGGCTCTTCCTCAGAATCAGTGCCTGTTCAAGGCTAAAATCAAAAGGAAGAAATTATACAGGAAGCTGTTTAGCTGGCTGCCACACAAAGTCCAAAGGAAATGACTACATAATGCCAAGTATTTGATTTTCATGCATGACTCTCAACCCTCTGGTATGTGGAGTCACTACTCCTTTTTCTCCTAATGCAGTCCGAAGTCTGACATATTTTTTTGGAATGGAGCAATATTATATGACATTCTTTGACTGAACTACCCAGGAGGATTTAAATTTTGAAACTAGCTTTCCTTGGAAAATGAAATTGTACAACATTTTACTTTAAAAATTAATTATACTATTTCTCTACGGTTACAATGGACATGATGCTTGCCTAAACCAGTTATGAAGGGGTTTGCACTTAAGATGCTTTTTTAGGACATGTGTATATAGTTCATCACATCCTTTTTGATCTTTCAAATGGACAGCTATCATCTGTTAAAGCCAGAGGACTGTGATGGGACTGACATATGGAGCTTCAGTGGCTCAATTTTAGCTAAATAAACCACAGATTCAAGGTTATGCAACAAAAATGTGTGTTTTGGCTCTTTTCTTTCAAACACAGCATATATTTATCTGCACACAGAAATGTAAATTGGAAACTTCCATATGAAATAACACAGCAGCTACCAAAAAATACAGTTTTTGATTTGGCCATAGAGCAGAATATGTAATTTGTCATGCTGTATTGCACCTCTGTAATATGAACTTCAATTTATCTGAATTACTTCAATTTTAGAATCACAATAAGTTTTTAGAATTATGTAAATATTACACGTTGTTTCACTTAATTTATTTGTTTGACTTTTGACAAAGATATCCTAAAAAAAAAAAGGTAGTTTTAAGCTCTGTCATGTCAAATATCAAACATTTTATATAGTATATATGAAGAGTTTGTTTTCAAAAATATTCGTAACAATTCTCAAATATCAAATATATATTTGTGTGTGTGTGTGTGTGTGTGTTTTCATTTCATTGTGCACAATCTAATTAATCTCAACCAAACATAAGTTGGGTTATACTGATTAGGATTAAACAAAATACAGCTAACTTACACAATAAAAACATAAAAAAAATATATATATTAAATGGAATAAAATTTCAGATGGCACTTAGAAACTTTTGCATCTCAACTCTTCGCATATTAAATGTAACGATACGCATATTTGTATTGAACCGTTCCGTAAAGTATTCATATTAAACGAAGTTTCAGAAATAAAAAAATAAATAAAAAATAAATAAAAAAAGAATAAAGTGTGTAAAAATATAAAATAAAATATAATGTTTTCAGTGCCAAGCTCAACAAGGCAGCGCAAACGACGGGACAGGCTAGTGTGGTCTGCCCCTTCCACCCCCAAACAGAAGAAACTAGAAACGCACACATTAACGTTGCAATCTACTATCCCCGCGGCATTCAGGTAGGCATTTCCCTTTGCCAATTTTACAGTAGCCATTATATATATATATATATATATATATACACATACACAGGGTACGAAAAGTAAAAGTATTCAGGGAATTGTTGACATTTATGCAGATGTATTAAAAAGAAAAACTGAAATATCACATGGTCCTAAAGTATTCAGTATCTGGAGAAGGTTTTTGTCCATGATATCCCTGTACTTGGCCACATTTATCTTTCCCTCGATTGCAACCAGTTATCCTGTCCCTGCAGCTGAAAAATACCCCCACAGAATGATGCTGGCACCACCATGCACCATGCACTGAGGATAGGCTTCCGTCAGGCCACTGCTGTGATGGTTGACTTTCTACAACTTTCTCCCGACTGCGTCTCTGGAGCTCAGCCACAGTGATCTTTGGGTTCTTCTTTACCTCTCTCACCAAGGCTCTTCTC
>JAUMHP010000059.1:6506384-6519941 GCA_032361065.1 Enteromius trimaculatus
AGATAGATAGATAGATAGATAGATAGATAGATAGATAGATAGATAGATTTATGTTAGAAAAAAAAAAAGTCAATGTAAAATGCACTGTGAATCACATAAGCAAACCCATAAGCAGTTCTGTTTAATATAAGCAAGTGATAAATATATAGATGTTTCTGTTTGTCCTACATACTGGAAAGTCTACAGACTGCCACCTGGTCATTTATTTGGGATTCTAAACAAAGAAGCTAAACACTGACAAAAGTGTCAAGGTGGTACAGTGAGCAGAAAGAATTATTAGTTCTCATCATTGTTTAAAGATAGATGAGTTATCATTATCTTCTGTTCAAGCTTCACGTCAGCAAACTGAGACCACACACCTAGACAATGTCCAGCAGTATCATGGCTATAATTCTTTTAATGCTTCAGGTGACGAATATCCTCTAACTTTAAATTTTTTGTTAAGCTTTTTGTTCAATAGACGGTTTGTTAGTTATTTTGGTGGCTGAAAAGATTGACAGCCTAGAGAGTGCAGACTCTCTGCTGCTAATTGCAGCTCCAAGTGTTTGATTCACTGTTAATTGAGGGGAGAATATTGTCATCAACCTCATACTTGCACCTTTAGACTATTCATTTATTAGAGCGTGATTCACCGAGTGAATACGCAGTGCATGAGCACATTTCTCTGCATGTGATCCTTTCTCAGCAGAGGCTAAAAGCAGGACTCGTGCATTGTAATAGATCCAACTGACCAGTTAATGTCTGTGATGTTTAAGAAAGTAAAAGGTCTTTCAACAGGTTTAATAGGACAACAGACAAATGTATAACTTGCTTGGAATTTTGTCATGGAAACATATTTCAGCTCATGTTTCTACTCCGCAGAGAATGCTGAATCAAAGTGCCTTAATTGTGCCGTTGCTATCAGCCGTCTCTCACCTGCATTTATGTTTATGAGCATTCCTTGCAATCTGCCGGTTTTCAGACCTCTACCCTAAAGGTGTGAAATGAAAATGCTTGTTCTTGTGTAAATATGTTCCTGTGGTAACAAACGAGTGGGAGAGAGATTACGGTCGTAACTACAGGGAGATGCCAAATCAAATATACACAGAAGAAATTACACAGAGCAAATTGATATTGCCTCATCTTTAGCCACACTTTTATTCAATTTGTCTTCCTTTGACTAAAAGACATCCTTCCATTACAAATTGTTTTTTCACCGACAACCATATTTTGTGTTTGCGTGATCCTGCATGCATTTTTGATACATTTCTCACATCCTGTTCAAACGCATCGTGCTGTTAACTTCCAGTTTAAATGAATGCTGTGATATTTCTGAGATTATGTTTGATGGATTTTTTGCACTCTTAGAAATAAATATACAAAAGCTGGTTCACGCATTGACATTTTTCGGTATTTATATTCATATTGGCCTTGTCAACCTCGATAGCAACTCAACTTCAATCTTGCTATGATAAATAACTATTTGCAAGGCAAATTTGTTAGTACTTTAAAGCTGCAATGTGACTTAAACCTACCTGGTCTCATGACAAAAACATACATTGGAGCAAAAACTTGGACAAAGTCAACTTATGAATGACTTATTTTGAGATATTGGCACATATTTGGATAAAAACTAAATGTTTTCATTTTAATGTTTCAGCTGTGTTTGGAACAAAAATCTATATGACAGTCCGGCCATCATATATACAGTAGTGGCATACAATTTAATTTATTCTATTGGTATGTAGAAAATGACCAGATAGGATAGGAGCTTTGTTGCAGGAAACTACACATCAGGATCCTGAACAAATATAAACAATTTTTCTAATCACACCATTACTTTCGAAGATGTAAATTCGGTTTGATGGTAGTGCTACGACACAAACATCCCTGAGTTTTTACATGAATATCAAAGGAATATGAAATTGTATGGTCTGTTTATTGTTTATTTCTTTCTTTTGCAAACATGTCAGTTGCTGTAAAATCTGCATGAACACCAATGACACGGTGATAATGTGCTTTTCTCTCTTTGTAAGTATCTGTGCGACCCACTGTCATCTCTTACTGTGATTTTATTTCAGTGCTCATCAGTGGATACTAATGCAGCTTTGAATGCAAAATACACTAAAAATTAATCAACATCCATGCACCGCTGTGACTTTAATTCAAAATTAATGTTAAAAACAAACAAGAGAGAAAAGTAAAAGGAAAGTTACAAATAAAAGAGATGGCTTATTCTCTGAGATCTTGTATCAGGCCTTTTTGTCCTTGCAGTAAACAGGGGCCAAAGTTTTGCATTAAATTTGCATTCAATTTAGATTCAGATTTGCATTTTTTTTTTTTTTTTTTGGTGACCTTCCAGAAGACATAATACCACAGAATATAAGACAAGCGCATTCATTAACATTTCTTTGTGCTAACACATAAGTTTCGAAATATGAATGGCAAAGAATAACCCAACCCATTTCTTCAAAATGATAATACATTGCTTCTTCCAAAACTTTCAAAGCAAAATGTCCAGTGAGTGGACATAACATATGATTAACATCTGATAAACATGTTTTATTGTTATACTGTACGTTAAATGGCAGTTTGGAAAATGAATGTCTGTTGTATGGCAAGCCTATCCAAGCACATTGAAAGTGTAATACTGTACCGGGTGAGCTACTAAGCAAGTTTACTACACCAGAAAAAGATGGCTTTGTGATGCAAATGTCAAAATGTATTACCTTTTAAATTATGAACTCATAACAGTTTTGTACAGAAACTGATGTTTTATTCTATCTAGCGCTTATTCCAACACTTTTTTTTTAGATTGTTATAAGCTATAAAAAAAAGTTATAAAAAAACACATTTTACCCTACCACTAAGAGTTTTCTCTTAAAACCTATTCACAAAGCTCCTGAGACAAGCTTTTACTAAGAAATACAAAGAAGTCTAAGAGTAAGACCGGGGTTGACCTCATTGCTATGGATGATGTCAGCAGGCTTGTGCTACCGGTTGAGTCAATGTTGCTGTGTGAATGAAGCAAATCTCATGCAAATGAGTGACACTTTCCGGATTTCAGTTGTATTTAAAACTAAGTTAGGACGTTTTGTAACATTTTAGGCATCATACAATTCATATTTACTGGAGTTTTATTTATTTATTTTCTGTAACCATGTTCTTTTTCTTGTAGGAATTAATCTGAGCTGATGGCCACAGATGTTAATATTACGGCAGTTTACAGCACCCCTGTAATGTAATGTTTGAGAAAACAGATACCACATGGAGTCCTGACTGAACTACTTTGTGAATTACTCTGACTACAAGAACAGAAATCTCCAAACTTTCCTGTTTTAGAAGCTAACAATGTTGTTCACTGCCCTGCAATGGGCGGTACTGGTGGCCTTCATCGCACTGACCATTTGTGGAAATGTGCTGGTTTGTCTGGCCGTGGCCACCAGTCGGCGTCTGCACCAGATTAGTAGCTGTTTTATACTCTCCCTGGCTGTGACAGACTTGATGCTGGGTTTGCTGGTACTTCCGCTCTCTGCCATGCTAGAATTACGCAATGGGAGATGGCCCCTCGGGGGTGTTTTTTGCAATATCTACATATCTATGGATGTGATGCTCTGCAGTGCCTCAATCCTCACCTTACTGGCCATTAGTGTTGATCGTTACCTTGCTATTTCCAAACCTCTCTGCTATCCCAGGAGGGTCACACCTCGTCGAGTGGGGATCACTCTGACTGTGATTTGGACGTGCTCTCTGGCTGTGTCCTTTGGGTCTATTAACTTAGGCTGGAACACACCTGACTATAGAGTACAGAACCTGGACTGGAACATGTGGGATGAAGGAGAGGAAGGCAGGACCTGCCGCTATGAATGGAATAATAATTATGTGCTGCTGAAGGCCTTTCTAATCTTCTACCTCCCTCTGCTGGTCATGTGTGGAATGTACCATCGTATATTCTGTGTTGCACGTGAACAGGTATGTTTCTCCAATAAGTCAATAACATGACAGTGATTGCAAGGTAGGTAAATGAATAAATTAAGTACATTTCAAATAAGGTAAAGGTTAAAATAAGGTACATCTTGTTTAATTGCATCCCTCAGAAATAAAAGTGCAATGTTCCATTTCTCACTCTCTCTTCTTGTCTTACTTTCAGGTTCGGCGCATACGTGCAACCACTCCGTCATTCCCACAGACTGCAAACGCAGTTGCCACTGCACGGGAACACAAAGCCACGGTGACTCTGGCTGCAGTGCTTGGTGCCTTTGTAATTTGCTGGTTCCCATATTTCACCTACTTCACATGGATGGGTATGTGGGCAGAGACCCATCCGAACAAATTGACCCACTCTATTGTTCTTTGGTTGGGATACCTCAACTCTGCTCTGAATCCTATTCTTTACCCAGCTTTGAACCGGGATTTCCGTCGGGCATGCGGACAGCTGCTCTGCTGTAGACGTGTCAATCAGGGGGAACTGCCGTTTGTTCACAACTTTTAAATGAACAGATAAAAATCATTTTGTCAACAGTAATGAAAACTCACCTGAACTCATTTCAAACTGCAGTGAATGCATCAAGTATGATAAGAATGACCTGCTGGAGACAATGCTGATCAATGGCAATGAATAAGAATATCAGACTCAATAATATACAGCTGTAACTTCAATTTCCATGAGTCAAAGATATATGATACTCTTCTGATAATGTTCAGGACATGACTTTTTTATTAACCTATTGATATGGCTACGCTGTTCTCTGTGATACTTAAAAAGTATGTATGCAAGAATGACAAACCATCATTTTTTTTTTTTTTTTTTTTTTAAACATACCTGTTAACATAATGTGGTCTACATAAAATGGTTGCAGCTCACACACACACACTCTCACACATTCATAAAATATATACAGTCAGACAGTAAGATAGAGAGTATTGTATTACATTATATACAGTACATACATGTTTTGCAAAGGCTTTTACATAGATTTTCATACATTTAAATACATTTTTCAAGAATTAGCACTGTACTGCATAACGTTGGATTGTTTCACAAGGTTGCCCGGGTACTCAATTACATACACTTTTCACTAAAAAGTTGTGAATGTTGTTCAAACATAGTGCTGCCCTTCTGTAAATCACTGAAAATTGAATAAAAACCAATTAATCTCAAACCCGATTGAACTAAACTGTAAAATTTCATTTGTCCCGGAATGTGATTAAGTATTCTGGGTAAGCTTGTACATCATTAAAGATTACAAACATGGTTGGGTTTTTAGCATTATCAATCACACTGTCATAAAGATCAACGCCTTCTGAACTCCTTTTTGGAGGAGTACGAAGACCTTTTTTTCCTTCAGTAAAGTCACCAACAAGCACCCTGGCAAGGTACATGTATTTTTGTCCTTTGGAATCAGGTTTAGAGTAGCCTTTTGCTGAGTATTTTGGGTCCACAGCAAAATATGTACCATTCCCATACATGGCTCCTAAAAACAGACAAAAGTTCATCTTAAATCTGTTAATCTTAAAATACAAACTTTTTATTCTGAAAAGATTCTATTACATGTTAGCTATACCATTAATGCCAGCAAAGCTGCGATTGAACCCCTGATTGTTTATCTGATTGATTGTTTGAGGGCCAGTTCCATGGAAGAGACACCTTTCATTGTTTTTGTGCTTGTTTTTGTCTTCCAGTTCCTCCTTTTTGATCATGTAGTTTCTCCAAAGTGCACAATTCTGGACTCTTTCAATCTGGGTACACCACAAGAAATAAATATCATGGTACACTGAAATGCTGGGTTAAAATAAACAGAACCAGCAATTGGGTTGGTTTGACCCAGCAATTGATTTAAATGTTTAACCCAGCCTTCTTGCTAGTAACCCAACTTCTGAGTCAAATCAACTAAATTAAAACTACTTTAGATAGATCGTGTTTGATGTACTTTAATGATGTTGCTGGACAGTCCAGTTTTTCTGAATTCTTCCTCCACTTTTGTAAATTCTTCTGAGCTGGTTTTGAGTTCTATAAGAACTACTGACTTTCCTTTCATGTCCTCCCAGGTTAAAGGCAAAGAAGCTGAAAAAGAAAAAAATATTTTTTTTTTTTTTTTGCAACATTTGATTCTGTTCATAACTACATTTCGTATGCATTTATGTTTCTCACCTTTCAGTTGTACTCTGTTTAGTTCAATTTTCTTTTTTCCTCTTGTGGCCACTTTGTAAACTATGTCTGCTTTATACACTTCACTGTTAATCTTGATTGGCATGGAAGTCGTTTGGTCGTTGAAGGCTTCTTCCAAATCACAATTAGTGAAAGGATCAAATGCTTTAAATTTGCGACCCCTTCGATATTGCCACTCAACTGTACTGCTGGTTAATATTGCCATCCTTTTTCGTTTTTCAGTGCTTTCCACACTGCAGATAATGTCCCGAATACGACTCTCTGCAGTGTAAACGAATCCTGTTGGGCCCTTTATTTTGATGGAACAGTCTTTGTCTTGGTCTTTCTTCTCATATGTGACATTTACTTTGAGCTCCTTTTTTATGTTCCTTAACATCTTTAATTCCTTTTTGGTGAAATGAGCAATGGCTGGATCACAGATTGTGTGATTCCTTTGCTCCTTGCCAATCAAGCTGTTGATGATGGCTCTGGCCTTACTCAAACACTCTGTTGTGTCACTACATAGTTGAAACACAGCTGGCTCGATTTCTTTAAAAACTACGTTTTTGCCTTTTGTTCAAAATAAATAAATAAAACATTAAAAGTGTAATATAGTCAGACACAAGTATAATATTTTTCATATTGCTAGTCAAGCCATTATTTGACTTACTTTTCAGCATGCTTTGATGAAAGTCAGCCAACATTCTTGACTGGAATATAAGGAACTCCACATTTTTTACATGATCTGGCTTTTTACTTCCAAACTCAACCACTGCACTGATCATTGCATCTGCAACATTAGCTGGTTTAGCTTCGCCTTGACCTAAAGGATCAATTTAAAAAAATGTAGTGATTTAAATTTCTTACACTGATATATGGATTTAAATTATATAGAATATTAATTGCAGCAAAATATCAAAAAGCTAAACGATTTAGTTAGTAAACTACGCAAATGGACATTGCTGGTACCTGTGCCTAGAGCTGGGAAAGCAACAGAGGACATTTTCCGATCCTCACATAGCATCAGAACAGACAAAACTTTTTTCTGAATGTCTGCTGGACTACTGCTTCCAACAATGTGTATGATTTCTTTACATGGGAGATTGCCAGATGAGGTCACAATCTCTGTTTTCTGATCTTTTACCTTTTTACCTATGAAAAAAATACACATATTAATGATCAAATGTTTAATATACCTCTCTCAAACTATTTATCAAAACAAAAGTTGGTAAATTAGACAGATGGTTAACATACCCATTTTTAATAATTCCTGTTCTACTTGTAATCCAGCACCATCTAAAATGGCCTTGGATACCCCTAGAAAGACATTGTCATTTTTTGTCTCAGTAAAAGCATGATTATAATTTATTTGAAATCAAGGATAAGTAAAGTAAATTCTTAGTTGAAATGAATATATGAAGTTGTTTTAACCTGATTTCAAACTAAATGTCTTATTTGAGGAGTTGACAATTGCATCAGTTCTTTCTTTGGTTATGTCCCCTGAGGAAACTATAAGAGTCAGATTATCTATTTCCATAGCATACACCTTAAAAAAGGAACTGGAGACTCTGCTCTTTGACTCTAAATATAAAGAAACAAAGATAGATTTCAGTTTTTTCTTGCCCAATACAACCAAAACATAATAGATTATGAATATAACCACGGTTCTTTGAGGGAATGAACACTGCGTCCGAAGACGCTATCGGAACGCTGCTTACTGTATGACGGCTGTGAATCTGCTGTACCAATGTACAATGAATGGGCACGACGTCGTCATGTGACGTCAGACCGGGAAGTATATAAGGCACATGGTGCCTGCCAGCGCTAGCTTTCAACTGCTGTGAAGAACTGTGCCGGCAGGGGGCGCAGGAGGCATGGCTTCAAGACGCAGTGTTCGTTCCTTCAAAGAAATGGAGTTATATTCATAACCTATTACGTTCTTTTCCAGCAACTCCCATTGCATCCGAAGACGCTATGGGAACGATATACCAATGCTGCCATAACTCCAAGACCCAGCCCTGTGTCTATGTCTCAACGTACACAACCAGGACATAAGGGCCGATGAGCCAGGGGTCATCTGCATGTCCAGACCGCAGTAACGGACAAACATGGAGGGGGTGGACCATCCAGCAGCGTTGCAGATGTCCTCGACTGGGACACCTGCCATGTAGGCCTTTGAGGCCACCATACCTCTGTGGAGTGGGCTCTGCCACCCAATGGCGAGGGGAGATCAGAGGAATTCGAACAAATCGTGATTGTCTTAACAATACAACGACTGATGGTCTGCTTAGTAGCAGGCTGACCTCTCTAGGTGGACCGACACACACTAGTAACTGATCAGACTTTCTCCACAAGGCTGCCCTGTGCATATACGTGTCCAGTGCTCGCATAAGACACATACAGTTCACTTCTACTGGTCAGGTTCCCCGAAGAGAGGAGGATAAAACTCCTGTAGCTTGATTGGGCGAGGTGCAGTGGTAGTAAGGACCTTAGAAATGTAACCCACTCGAGAGTATAGAAAAACTTTCGCCAGACTGGACGCAAAGTGTAAATGAAAAGGGCCACTGAAAGGGCCTGAAGGTCTCCTACTCGCTTCTGAGAAGAGATTGTTAGCAAGACCGTAGTCTTGAGAGTAAGATGGCGATCAAAATCTCGTCTATGGGCTCGAAATGTGATATACACAGAGCCTTTTGCAACTTACAGCCAGGTCCCACGTAGGGACGCAAGAGCGTACTGGTAGTCTCAACCTCAATGCACCGCGGAAGAATTGTACTGTCATGGGGTATCTACCAACTGTCTTTCCACCGAATGGTGAGTGGTAAGCCGACATAGCTGCCACTTTCAAGGTGGAGTGGGATACTCTCACAGAAAATCGAGCCTGCAGATACTCAAGGACTGTCCCAACTGGGCAGTCAACAGGGTCATGCTGGCGAATTCTGCACCAGGACTTCCACTTCAGCTAGTACACTTTCCTAGTTGAGGGAGCTCTGGATTGGAGAACAGTCTCTACCACATCAGCTGGGAGACCCAAAGCCATGAGTTGCGCCGTGTCAGAGGCCACAATCATAACTATCACAATCCTCGGCGGGGGCAAAGTATTGCCTGCTTGTGAGAGGAGATCTTCTTGGTGGGAAAATCTATCAGGCTCGAGAATTCTACTGGGAATTGAACTGGGCTATTAATAGTAAGCCAACACAGTGTCTGCGCAATCTCAAAAGAACTCCCGGGAGCAGAACGATCAGGGGAAATTCGTACAGCCGTAGCCTCGGCCAGGACTGTACCATAGCATCTACCCCAGCGCTTAAGCTGGAGGAGCTGGAGAGAACTAGAGGAGACATTACACGATCTAATGACGAATCGTGAAGAGGTTCACCACTGCTCAATAACTTGTTTTCTGAGTCTGCTTCACCACCTTAAGGTAGGGCATACCATCCCCGGGCCTCAGCCCTTGCCTCAACAAGACATCTACTCCTACATTCAGATGGCCAGGAATATACAAATCTCTCAATGAGAGGATCTATCCCTGACTCCACAGGAGTATCTGACGTGCCAGTTCGTACAGTGGCTAAATCCACAGAACCCCCTGGTGAATGATATAAAGACCACCGCTTTGTTGTCAGTGCATACAAACACATGGTGATTGTTAGGTCTTGAAAAGGTGTTTTACTACTTGAAACACGGCCAGCATCTCCAGTCAAATGCAGTGCCATGTGAAATGGCGACCAATCCACAGACCACGGGCTGAGCATCCACTCGTGGCAGCTCTTAAACCGGTGAGCACATCCGTTCGCCAATTTAGCTAAAACCAGGCCCCATTTTAGAAGCCAAGGGTTTCTTCACATATCTAAAGCTCGCACACACAGTCGGGAGACCTTGATCGTACAACCTGGATTCCTTTCCAGGGATATCTCCTTGGTCTTGAGCCACTACTGCAGGGGTCTCGAATATAGCAGGTTGACGAAATCACGACTGCCCTCAGAACTCAAAGTCTCTGAGACTGTATGACAGTGAGTGACCGGCCTTCTCTCACTCTCTTGACTGATTTGAGAATCAAATCTTCTCGAGAAGGAAACATACGTGCCTGCATCGTGGTCGAATCCCGTACCACGCGTAAATAAGTGGTCTTCTGACTGGAGAAAGCACACTTTTCTTGGCGTTCGGTCTGAACCCTAGAAGACATCTCGATGTCCGATCACTTCGCTCTAAGACTGAGCTAGTATTAGCCAATCTGCTATGCAGTTTCGAATGCGAACAGCCTAAAGCCACAACAGAGCTAAGGCTGCATCTACTACTTTCGTAAGTGTCTGAGGTTGAATTGTGAGATAAAAAGTCACAAATCTCACTTTGTTTCTCGTAATTGTGAGTTTACTGTATATCCCGTAGTTCTGACTTTATTTCTCTTAGTTCTAGTTAGTTTATATTATGCAATTTTGTGGCTTGCATTCTTTGGAACTATGAAGTTTCGACTGTAGAGCCCGGGCTCTTACTCTCGAGGAGGAACCGAGTCTATGACCCTCTTTCTCTGAAGGGTATCTACTTTTCGTTCCATAACCAGAGCCTGCACGAAGTGTAACGCCGCTGATTTAGTGTAATCAGGCGGAGGAGACTCAAACTCTTTTTCTTTTTTTTTTTTTTAATTCAATAAGGGCCTACTGAGACACCTTCGGCAGTTTTTTAATCTGCTGAACTGTGTAAATAGAAACCAGCTTCTTGAAGCTGGCCTCTGGTATTACTAGCGGTGATAGCTCGACACTCTCTGACAGCTCGCTGCCAGGCAGAGCCTGAACTGACCGCCAGACTGAGAGCAACATCAAGGGCACTAGGGAGAGCGCAGTGGGTGGCTCTCTAACCCAGAGGAGCCTGTCCTCGGAAGCCCTGAGCGCCAGTGCATCAGGACTTTTTCTGCTAGGACAACCTAGACCTGGAGGCCCCAGCAGCAGAGTCTTGCCTTAAGCCTTGGAGGAGTGTGCGAGGTAACGCTCTGTTTTGAGCCTCGCAGTGTGAGGAGCTGGGGTAACCCTTGCCTATAAGCGCTAAAGTTATTTTTAGAAGCTTTACAGGCAATGTCGGAGCCTAAAAAGACGATGCCATACCAGTGGACAGATAACTCATGCGTCTTATCATACTCTAGCATTGATTAACATCTGTATTTCTCCCGTACCCGCCACGTTTCCTATTCTTATAGTCGCTGGTGGGAACGACAACACGTGCCAGTTCTAGCCTATGATTTACACACCTCGGTTTGCCAATCGGAGAACAACAGCAGGCTCCGACGTGGAGGTGGTGGCTGAGCACACAAAAAGAGCTAAACAAGCCTGCTTTAGTGCGGCTCTGGCTGCTTTCTGGCCAGTTTATATTTTTAATTTATCTACAGCCTGACCACTTCATAAAACTCCTCATACCGTGAACCCTCAGAGTGGGCATGCGATCTAGCTTGAGCAGGAGATAAGGATTCACTTTTCCTGTCTCCATCACTACAGCTAGATCGCATTGGGAGCGCCACAATCTCGGCGACAGGCTCACCAACGAAAAGCCCCTTCTCGAAGAGGGCTTTCCGGGATCGGAGCAGCTGCAGCTGCTTGCAATGGGGGCAGCTTTTGTCTGGCCCTGCCAAAGTGGCTGCTGCATGCTCCGATCTCAGGCAGGCTACACAGATTGTGTGTGCTCAACACCTGTAAGAATCTCTTGCAGGGAAACACACGCAGCTTCTTTTATTTCCAAAAAGTAGCAGCCTGCCTGCCCTTGCTTGTCTTGCTCGTGTTTTATTCTCAACAGAGCTTTTGTGGAGGAAAGCGGTCTAAGATGAGGATATTTCTTTTTTCTATCAACTCCAATCTTTTAAACTATTTCACACACACTTCAAGGGAGGGGAAAGGACCTTTCATTCAATTTCTTGGAGGAAAGCGGTCTAAGATGAGGATATTTATTTTTCTATCAACTCTAATCTTTTAAACTATTTCATACACACACTTTAGGGAGGTGAAATAGGACCTTTCATTCCTTTTCCCTCACACAGACAAACAATTGAACAGAGGCACGGAGAGCGCGTTCTGAACAGCAGAACGCTAGAGCTGGCAGGCACCATGTACCTTATATACTTCCTGGTCTGACGTCACATGACGTCATGCCCATTCATTGGATGATGGCACAGCAGATTCAGAGCCGTCACGCAGTAAAGGCATTCTCATAGCGTCTTCGGACGCAGTGGAAGTTCCCAGAATTTTTTTTTTTTACAGTTTTAATTATTTGTATTTTTGTAGAGTCACTATGTGTACCTTGAGGAATGTCATCCTTATCCTTTTCAAGCATGCCATCTTGCTGGAGCACAGCCACAAATCCATTTTCCCTCGCAAACATTGAGAGCATAATTTTACCCTGCTTCATGAAGTACTTCTTTGCTCCTGCCTTTTTAATGATCAGTGTGTCCGTGTAGAGATCATCTGCCAAACTTTTAAAGGAAGTCACAGCTTGTTGGACAAATGTACGCTCTCCAGACAGTTTGATCCAGGGTTTCTTTGGATCAAAACTCACTTTCACCTCATTTGACTTTGTAAAATGCTGCCATTTTTGGGATTTTCTGTCTTTTATGAATTCAGCCACTGCATGTGATTCGACATGAACGTTTTCTTCAACTGTGGTTTGTGATGTGTTGCTTTCTTTCAATCTGATTAAAATTTTGCAAAATAATAATTAGTCAAAACAAGACCCCTGAAAGAAATTCTACCAAAAAAAAAAAAAACACTTACTGATAAGATGTTTAACCGTGGTCACAGCAGTGCACTTAAAGCTATCAGATTCATTTGCACAGTATAGCAGAGCCAAACATGTAATTACTAAAACAATGTTCCCCTACAGTACAAGCATCTATGCTTCAATCACCAAACATTACTGTACATCGTGTACCTTTAAAAGATTTCTGCAAATCACAAACTGATTCACAAACGCTACTTTATGTTTGTGCAGACCTGGTATGTGTTTCGCAGACATAACTCACCTCTCAGTACAATGCATTATTAAGTAATTAGGAACTCTTTAGAGAATCAAGCTTAATTCCAAAAGGGGCGTTTCTTCCCTTTGGCCCAGCAGCTGCAAAGAAGAACCAGCTGTTCGGGGGTTTTACAATATGCTTTGGGCTTTGGTCTGACTATAAAAAGAAAAGTTTGGGACATTTCTAGAGGTCTCTTCTGTAATTCAGAAGCCTCGGCACTGCTGGAATATGGGGCTGATGGGGATAGCCCCCAGAGCTCCCACATTCTACTGTGTCTCAGATCAGGTATGCATCTTTCCTTTTAATTGAAACTAAATTCTCAATATTTACATTAGGCAATTGGCTACTAATATCATATCTAAATTTATCAAAGTTATGCATCATTTTCTATTAGAAATGAATTGGCTTGAGTATGATTTATTTTAACTGAAACCAAATGTAA
>JAUMHP010000059.1:6525999-6536300 GCA_032361065.1 Enteromius trimaculatus
ACAAGCACCCTGACAAGGTACATACGTTTGTGCCCTTTGGCATCAGGTTTAGAGTACCCTTGGGCTGAGTATTGTGGGTCTACAGCAAAATATGAACCATTCCCATGCAAGGCTCCTGAAAACATTAAAAAAAAATTATATTGATTTAAAAAGATGGATACAAGCTCAAATAATGTTTATACATAATTTGACTGATACCATTTATGCCAGCAAAACTGCGATTGAAACCGTGATTGTTGATCTGATCTGTCTTGTCAGGGTCAGTACCATGGAAAAGACGCTTTTCATTATTTTTGTGCTTGTTTCTATCTTCCAGTTCTTCCTTTTTAATCATGTAGTTTCTCCAAAGTGTGCTGTTCTGGACTTGTTCAACCTAAAAAACAAACAAAAAATCAGCTCAGGTACTAGATTTACAACATTACAATTACACCATAGTTCTAAAATGCAACACCAGAATCTTTCGAAATGAATGAATAGGTGATTTCTCTTTAGTCTAGATATTACTGGTAAGCTTGGTTCTCCTGAACTCTTTTTCCACTTCTGTATATTCTTTTGATTCTGCTGTGAGTTTTACAAGAACTACTGACTGTCCTTTCATGTCCTCCCAGTGTGAAGGTAAAGGGCTTTGAACTGCAGCTATTGACAAAAGGAACAAAAACATATTTAATCTTTGTACATGATATTTATATTTTATTTATAAAAATCTCACCTTCCAAATCTACTCTGTTCATTTCAATCCTTATTCCTCTTCTTGCGGCTTCTTTCCTAAATACATCAGCCTCATATTCTTTATTATTAATCTATAATCTATGATAGGCCTGTTCCAGCTCATAATTGGTCAACATTTCAAAGTTTTTGATGCTTTGTCCATTTTCCTGATATTGCCACTGCACCACACTGCTGATGAAAAATACCTCACTTCTTTGTTTTTCATTCCTTTCCACCTTTCTGATTATGTCCCGAATTTGACTATCTGCAATTTGAACATCTCTTGTCAGACCCTCCAGTATGATCACAGAGTCTTGGCCTTTCTTCTCAAGCCGGACACTGACTGAGAGCTCCCTCTGCATAGCATTCAGTGTTTCTCCATCCTCCCTGGTGAAATGAGTAATGGCTGGATTTCGTATTGTGATGGTCACATGCTCCCGTAATATCAAACTGCTGATCATATCCCTAGCTTTAGTCAAGTCCTCTGGTGTCTCTCCACACAGTTGAAATACAACTGGCTCAATTTCTTCATCTACCATCACAAATTCTTCAGCTATAGAAGATTCTGAACTTTTCCCCCAAAAATAGTCTTGATTAAAAGAAACAAAAGGATTCAGAAAGATTAATTACTATATAAAAAAAAAAGAACAGTGGAAGGGATTAGCATATTTATTAGCATAGTTTGCGCTTCCTCAATAAAATAATAGTATAATGAGCGAGTTTGGCGATAACCCTAGCTAGGGCGGGGCTCGAGGCCGGCTCGAACCCGGCGTGCCCCCCCGGAAGGAGCAAACGGGGGAGAAGGGGAGGTGGAGGGGATGCGAAGAATGTAAAGCGAGATACTGAAGGGTAGGAAACTGGTTTATTTATAGTGGAATTAGTGGCCTGATTAACTATGGAGGCGGTAATGGTTAGCTGATTGTTGGCAGCTGGGTTGTATTTCGACCGCGCTTCCTCTCTAAATTGGTTTACAACTACATTTATAACCATTTGCACTGACCTTTAAATCTGGTAAAAATACTTTTCCTCTTCTACTTTCTCACCAGATCTTCTGATCATGCTTTGGTAGAAATCTGCCATCATGTTTGTCTGGTATATAACGAACTTCACAAGCCGTACATGCACCGATTTCTTTTTCTTAACAAAGTCAAAACTGCATCAACCATTGCATCTGCAACATCAGCTGGATTTGCACCACCCTGACCTAAATAGTTAGAGAAAAAATCAAAAATCAAATAAATAAACAACTTTAAAAGTTTTTTCTTTAGTTATGTCTCCTGAAGAAACTTCTAGAGTCATTTTACCCAATTGCATGATGTGCACCCCAAGAGAGGGAGAGGAGACTTGAACCCTGGCAGTGAACCCTATAGAGAAACACAGAAGAGCCAAAAAGAAAAAAAAAATCTTTGACATACATTTGTTAATACATTTGTAATTTAAATTAAGATAAGATAAGAAAGTGTCACCATATTTATGAGATGCTTTGTCAGAAATACTTGTTTTTGGCATGTAATGATGATGTGCTTTATTTTTGATAAGACCCTGAATCCCATCTCCAAAGATGTTGGTAAAGCACTAACAGATAAAGGCCAGAAATATACAAAACTATATTAAATTTTGGAAACTATGGAACATTATATAAACAATGCATAGTTAAAGCTGCAGTCCATAACTTCTGGTGCTCTAGTGGTTAATAAACAGAACATGGAGCTACTTCTCTCTGTTTATGTCTAGGTGTGATGCAGGTACCTACCAGAACCAATTTATAGTCAGAATGTAATCACTTATTATAGGTGTACCGTATGATTCAGGATAAGTCAAAAACATGGAAAATGGATTCATGGTGAACTCGCTTGTTACAGTACATGTTTAGTAATCCACATTGACTTGCATGTTTTTATTAACATGTTTCAATAAAACTTTTTATATGATGCATATTTAAATTATGCTGCAAGCAGTTTTATGTTGTTGGTCAAACAATCTGCATCACCAGTTTAAACAGTTTGAAATTATAATGTGAAATTCCCAATCACATGGATTCAGTTCAGGGCTATTCAGTTGTTTATTCCTCATCTGGCGCTTGTGTGAGGGGGCAGACACCGGTTGAAGACAACTATTAAGTCAAGGAGTACAGTCTGAAAGCCTGCAGTTTAGGCTCTAAAATGCTGGGTTTTGGCGAGTGACCTCATATACAGTCTTAAATTAGTTAGAAAGTCAAATGTGTCAGTTCGGCTTCATATGCATCAGGTTTTAAAGTGCCCCTATTATGGGTTATAGAACGTACATATTTTGTTTTTTGTCGATATCAGTGTTTGTGAATTTTTAACACTCCAAAGCAGCACAGAGTTTCAAAGAATTAATTAGCATTTTCATTCAGACCAACATAAAAAAAGATCAACAAGTATATGGTTAGAACTTAGTATGAATGTTTCATTTTGTTTCAATGATTCAGAGTTGACTCTTTATTTTGAGAGACAATAACTTTATACACAGTGCACTTTCAGATGTAAAACTTGTAAAAGTTTTAATTTACTTGGAGCTTTGTTAAACATTTCTAGAAAGGTAATTATCAAAAATCCATAATAGGGGCACTTCAAAGTTGCAGTGCTACTTGAAAGTGAAACCTGAAGAAGTCTGTCATTAAAGTGCCCCTACTATGCCATTTTAAATATTGCTAATATTGCTTTATGAGTCTCTTAAAACAAGTTCACATGTAGGCTATGCAAAGTCAAAAAACAAAAATAGATTTAATTTTACCCCATTTTTAAATGATTCGTAAATGATGCTGATTGCTGATGTTCTCCACCAAAAGGGTCAAAAGATCTTGTTTAAAATCATCTGGATGGTTCTCCAGGACCACAGCACTTGACCCTTGAGGCTTTTTCACATCCACATAATTTTGAACTTCTAGAAAATTAAAAGTGATGCATGTTTGAGTTTCCCTACAGTTAACTTAATCATAAAAAATCAAGATCATTTTATATCTGGGAAAGTACCTAACTGTAGTCATTACCACTGAAAGTATCTTAAGTATCAGATATAACAGTAAGATAACCTAACAAATAAACATTTCACATGTACATCATCTTTCAGATGATTTACTCACTTGGTTTCTGGTTTCATATTCACATGCCTCTTTCTGGAAGATCACATCTTCTCGGCCTGGAACACAGCAAAAAATAAAAATAATCACAACACAACATTTTTGCCCCAGAAGCTAGCTTGTAAGTATCCTGGTTGATACGTCCCTCTGCTGATGATGTCTAGCTACTCTATTGGACTGATTTCACACTTGTTTTTCTCACTCGCAGTCACACAGAGACATTACTAAAGCATTTCCAATGCAGTGTGAGTTCCTGTAGTAGAAAAATTAATTCTGCCTTGGCCATTCAAGCCCCCTTGAATAGACTTACAGCCTATAGAAAATCTAAGAGGAGAGTGTATTAACATGGGCTTGGGAAAGGATCTGGAGAGATTCTCTATGACTACAGTAGCAATTTGTTCTATTCAAGTAAAGCACATGTTATTCAGCCATGTTGTCATAAATTTTTTCAGAAGTGCGTTTATCTTGCTGCATAGCCATGTACCTACAGTATGTACCACACACAGCGAGGACAGTACGTTTTTATTAATATTTGAAAAATCAAAAGAATTAACAATGCAGATTTATTTTCACATTCATTTGGGTTCATATTTAAAGGCGCCAATAATTCTGACCATGACCTAAGTGATGTCCTTACCAAAAGCAAAGCAAAACAATAACCAATAAAAGATCACATGCATGTAAGCCTCCAGAGACCAGAGTCCAGATAATTTACTTACAGTACATGTTTCCTGATAAGTCTGCTCTGTCTGAAACACATAAGTGTAAAGCTTTGATGATTAGACAAATGAAGAATGCACAATAGAAAAATTACAATCATTTTACATGTTTAAGTCTGTGACATACTATTTAAAAATAGTATAGACTTTTCTAATGTACAGTTCTAATTAAGGCTAATTATTCTTACTTTTTGTCCAATTCTAGGTTTGTACACTTGCAACTTTATTTGCCGATGTTCAGTGGTAATTATGTGTTCTGCCTTTGAGAGCACGCCGTCTCGGCCTTGAACATTAATAAATTAGACTTAGTCAGATACATCACATCACAGCATTTGACATTTAAAAAGGTTCTTTTGTTAACCTCTTACATTTGTTTTGGGTGTAGCATTTACTGTCAGGTGATTTGAACAGAAGAGTTGCCCTTGTCATCATACTGGATGATGCAGTCTCCTCCCTGAGATTTCTTCTTACTCTGAAAGTAAATTTGAAGTTTATTTTTCACACTTTTGGCATGTTCAGGCCCCCAGTCTACAGTGACAGGATAAGGATAATCGTCCATTGTGATCCTTTTGCTTACTGAGAAAATTACTTTTGAGTCTGTGTTTATAGCTGAATCACACCCTCCTTGTAATTTCTTACTTTCAGTTTGTATTTTTTTATTGCTGGAAAACCTTAGCTGTTTAGTTATTTTTTTTTTTACAGTATAGAATTAAACTTTTCTTTAACACGACAACTGTATATGTGCAGTATTTGAGCAATTTTGTGTTAAATTTACCACTGTTTGAGTGCAGTTATTATTACAATTTTTTAATTATTATTTATTTATTATTATTATTATTTACATTTGTACAACATAAATAAATCCTGTAATAAATATACATAAAAAAGATACTTTCAGAACAACGCAAAATGAGCATGATGAATCACTATCTGGAAACATCTTTTTAAAATAAAGCTGAAGGATTAAACCATTAAGTATTTTATTAAGGTACACCCTTGACCTAATTAGAAATTTAATATTTAAAAGACAAAGTTCACACTTTGGCATCATGTTAACAAAACGGTCATTCAAAGTAGGACAAAATTCAATAGCAAACACAAACAAACTAAATAAAATAACAAACTTAACTAAAATAAAATAAAACTAGATAAAAACATTTGAGAAAGCCGGAGCTAAAAGTTTAAAATAGTTTAAAAAGTTTAAAAAGTTAAAACAGTTTAAGTTTAAAAAAAAAAAAGTTTCCAAAGGTTAAGTTTAATGTTTTTAGTCTGAAAGAGTAAGATATAGTCCGATTATAAAGATTATAGATAGTCCCTAGCATATTGCTAGCATGATTAGCAAGTTACTATCATGTTGCTACCATTTGTCTAGCCTGACTAGCATGGTTCTAGCATGTTGCTAGCATGATTAGCATGTTACTAGCATATGATTAGCAAAGTTACTAGGATGTTGCTAACATGTATATCTATCATGATTAGTAAGTCACTAGCATGTTGCTAGCATGATTAGCATGTTTTGCTAGCATGATTAGCATGTCACTAGCATGGTGTTAGCATGATTATAGTATGATTTGCATGTTACTATGATTATAGCATGTTTAGCAAGTTACTAGCATATTGCTAGCATGAATAGCATGTTACTAGCATGTTGCTAGAATAATAAGCTACTAGCATGTAATTTAGAATGATCAGCGTGTTTCTAACATTATCAGCATATTGTTAGCATGATTTAGATAAATTAGAAATAGTGTTAGAGTGGAAGCTATGGAACAAAAATCCTGTCTAAAGTATTTGAAATAAAGCTTGTTGAATTCCACAAATCGTAAAAAAAAAAAAAAAGCATTGCAATTAACATGGCTTGCATTTTTATGTGCTGCTTTACATGGTTGTATATTAACGCAGTGAATATTTAAAACGGAAACATTTCACAAACATTTTCATGGTTAAAATTCAGTAATCAATATTCACCTTACAAAGTTCATTTTCAAAATATTCAGTTTGTTAATTCCAGCAATAATATTCGTCAGGAAACTTTCGGTTATTTTTATTTCACTTAACAAATTCGCTTACGAAAATTCAGTGGTTCAAACTCGACAGAGCGCACATCCGAGCACTGCAGGAAAAGCAGTAACGATCCAAGCCATCTGCTGTTAGACGTCTTCACCAACGGGTGGTGCTAGCGGCTTTGAGTGTGAACGTTTTCATCAGCAGGCCTTTACAAACCGCATGTGCAGACACACCAAGTGTTTTTTGTTTTAAGATATTAAATTAGGGCTGCTTTATGCCTTCTTTCTGTCTGTGTTTCACTCTTCCGTAAAAGCCACCTCTCACGTGTAAATCGGTAAATCATGTAACCTGTGCGCCTAAACAGTCAAATGCACGCATAATTAGTGATTATTCACGTAAATCCTCATTAGTTATGTAATAAATTAACAATAATAAAAGACTGAAAATACATGTGTAACAGTAAATTGGATCTGTGCAGCTCATAAAGTGAGTGCTTTCTACTGATTGCTTAATACAAAATTTCTTCCTGCTCTGGACCAGTTGCACGTTGCTTCGCACCTCATAAACATAGGCCTAACACCATGTCTGCATTCGTGAACGGAGAAACGACAAACAACAACCACTCTACTACTCCAACATAGGCTACTCTCCAGGTTTTAGGAGTCGGTCCTAAACGGTAAATGTGCTGAACACACTCTATTATTTGGGTTGACCTGTGCTGGAACAGTGTTATGAATACAACTTAACCACTAATTTCTAGTTATGTGCTCTTTTGGAAGCACAAAAACGTTTCCCTTTCACAAGGACACACCGTACGTCCAGCAACCTACAGAAACACTACAGCTAGCATAATAGTTCCTTCTTTCTTTGTGTAAACATTTGAGCCCTTGACAGAAAACACACCCCTCTGGGATGTAGCAAAGATCTGTAGTACAGATCTTCTTTATGCATCAAAAGCTTGTAACGGAGAAAGGGAAATTTTGAAATTGCATCATAACAGCTTAAATCCCAATTTGCACCCTTGAATGATCGCGTGTGTGGCCCAATTCGAGACTTGGAGGAAACCTTTTTTTCTTAAAAAAAGAATATTTAAGTTTAATATTTAATATTTAAAAAAAAGTTAATATTTGAGGCCTTAGGCAAAATTCATGTTACAGACGGTCATGATACAATGTTGACTTTTAGCATGCATCTGCCTGTGCAATGATAAAGATGTTCATACATGGTAAACTAAGAAATGCCAGATTGTCAGTCAGTGTTACAGTGTTAAAAATACAACATGCCCTGCTCTTTGGTTACTTAGCATGACAGATATTCTTTTTGTCAACTTCCTTTGCTTTGGTCACTAGGTTTCGTTTTACCACCAGGCCATTATGGGCTGTAACAGTACTCTACAACCAACAGATGGCAGCATGTCTTTATCATTACTGTCTGAAGTCACTCATTAATGGGCTGCACGTCGGTTTTGGCAGTCGCAATGGTTTTTTTTTTAACAATAATAATAATGTAAATATGCTAATTAAAATGTTTTTATTACAAATTTGTAAGCTCAGTTATTTGGAGAAAATCAGAAATATATAGGGTCTACATGTTATAATGTTAGTTTAATTAAAATTTCTTCACACTTAAAATTATGAAATACAATTGTAAAATAAAATCATTAAAAAAAAAACTTTCTAGAGTGGCTAAAAGCTTACCTCTTAAAGTCAAATGGAGACGGTTTAAATGTTTAAACCTCTTCTGTCTCTTATGTAAGTAGACCTTCATGCACAAATCATAATTACCATTTATCTGATTACATTAAAGTACAGGCAAACTTTAATTACAAGATGCACCTTGTGAGATTTGGACTGTTATTAGTTGTTTTATCTACTGTCACCTTTTACAGTTTAAGTTCAATAACAGTTCCTCAACATCATTAGTCTTTATTCACCCAACTATGAGGGTCAGAGGGGGAGGGCTGCGTTTGTCTGAGGTCTGGTGTAGTAGTGCTTCATAAGCTAGCACAGGACCCTAAATAAATGATTATTACTGACAAGCACTGAGGCTTGGCCCAACACAAAGCTCCAGCAATACCTCGTTCCACACACACAGAAAGAAACACAAAGCTTTAAATTCACAATCAGTGCAGGTGCAACTAAAACATGCTGTTTTGAACCTAAATTCAAACATAAGCACAACAATAAGTATGCAAACCATGCCCCTCTTCTGACCATGCTTCATAAAATATTGAATTAAGCTCCTCCTCTACAATCTTTCCATCTGTATGTACTACAACACATCCCTGGAAAATGAAGCAAACACACATACACACACACAGAGAGAGACAGACGAGAGAGAGAGAGAGAGATTGACTATGCTTCATTGATTTTGTATGCAGTCTTGTTACAGAAATCGAAGGAGAAGTCAGCATGAAGTTTTCTTGAGGACAGTACACTGTATTTCTGCTCTTGCTTTTAGGGAGTAATGATGTTAGTGGAGAGCTTTGAGCAGTTTGTGAAGCTTAGCTTCCAGGATCATTAATATATGCTATTGTAAAAATGACATGATCAAAGCTGACAAGGATGGCATCCACATAAACAAAGCAATGAACCTTTTTCACATACTCTGATGAGACATTTCCACAGTTGGAAACTGACATGGAAACTGAAATCTAATGTGTGTGTATATATATTAGGGCTGTCAAATGATTAAAATTTTTAATCAAATTAATCAGGACTTTCAGTGGATTAATCAGGATCAATCCCTGTTTGCAACGACACCTGAATATAGATCAAGAACAATGCACTGTCACTTTCACTCAGCGTAAGCGGCGCAGTAAAAATAGACTCAGCGTCGAAACTATCGCACACGGCACAGGCACTTTTGCTCTACTCCTGCTACGCGCTGCTGCGCCGCCTTGACCAAAGCATTCACAAAGCCGCTGTCAGCCAGACTCACTGTGACACTGCGACACAGTTCATGTGTTCATAGCGTGTGAGGCGAATTGCGGCAACTATGTTGCGTGCACTGTCAGTTCCAATGGTTGTCGTTTTGCCCCCACTTACGTGCAACAGACAGGAAATGTTTTTTACAAGCCTCCGCAAAATTACGCTCCTCAGTTTTTAATACAGCCAGCATAAAAGTCTTCAGTTCCCATGTGTCACTGATGCAATGTGCAGTCACTTCTCCGAGATAATTCTTTGCCCCACTTTCCTGACAAATAATTTGTCACACTGCGCATGCGTGAAATGCATTGAAAAATTCTTTACGTAATTAACGACAAAAAATAATTAACGCTGTTACAGCGTTATTTTTGACATCCCTAATCTCTCTCTCTCTCTCTCTTTCTCTCTCTCTCTCTCTCTCTCTCTCTCTCTCTATATATATATATATACAGTGAGATCAATAAGTATTTGATCAGCCTGTGATTTAGCAAGTTCTCTTACTTAGAAATCATGGAGGGGTCTACAATTTTCAGCAGCATAGGTGCATTTCCACTGTGAGAGACAGAATCTAAAAAAAATCCGGAAATCACATTGTATGATTTTTTTTTTACAATTTATTTGGGAATTACTGTGTCAAATAAGTATTTGATCGCTTGCTTATCAGCCAGATTTCTGACTCTCAAAGACCTGTTATTTTGCTTTTCAATAGTCCAGCTCCACTCTGCTCATGATTCTAAATTAGGAGCACCTGTTTGAGGCCTTAGCTGTCACAAAGACACCTGTGCACCCCACAATCAGCCAAAGTCTAAGTAGCAACATGGGCAAAACCAAAGAGCT
>JAUMHP010000059.1:6536400-6553655 GCA_032361065.1 Enteromius trimaculatus
AGCATTAAAGATGGGTCGTGGCTGGGTCTTCCAACATGACAATGACCCAAAGCACACAGCCAGGAAAACAAAGGAGTGGCTCCATAAGAAGAAAATCAAGGTTCTGGAGTGGCCTAGCCAGTCTCCAGACCTAAATGCAATTGAAAATCTTTGGAGGGAGCTGAAACTCTGTGTTGCTCAGCGAGCATCTTCTTCTTGAGAAGATCTCTATGGAGGAATGGGCCAAAATCCCTCCTGCAGTGAGTGCAAACCTGGTTAAGAACTACAGGAACTGTTTAACCTCTGTAATTGTTAACAATGGCTTCTGTAAATATGTATTCTGTAAAATGTATTCTGTAAATATTAACAAATTTTGACTCACGTGATCAAATTCTTGGGAAATACACTAATTCCCAAATAAACTGTTAAAAAATCATACAATATGACTTCCGAATTTTTCTTTTTAGATTCTGTCTCTCACAGTGCAAATGCAACTATGCTGAAAATTGTAGACCCCTCCATGATTTCTAAGTAAGAGAACTTCCAAATCACAGGGTGATCAAATACTATTGACCTCACTGTATATAATTATCTGGTGTAAAAGTTCTCTCATCTATGCACAGATAACAAAAGTACATTTTTTTTGCTACCTACGGCTTAAAGAGAAAGTCATACTGGTTTGGAATTTTCATCTTCATCTAGAACCATTAGTCCTCAAATGGTTTAGGTCATACTTAGAGGGGGAACAGTTATTATGTATTGAGTAACACAAGGTTCAATTTTCACACCACTCTTGTTCAAAATAATTTTTTAAATAATTTTAACAATTTTAAATTCCTTCTTTTTTAAATTATTGTTTTTGTTTACTTTAATGATTGTTATAAATCCATTTATTAATGTAAAGCACTTTGAATTACAATTGTGTATAAAATATGCTATATAAATAAGTTTTGCTTTTGCCTGTAGTAAATATATAAAAACACAATTTAAAAATCCTACTATATTTGACTGTTTTTACCTTTGCAATTCAGACTCAAGTCAAGGAGAGCTCTCGATATGGTCTTGTTGGTGTGTGTGTGCGTGTGCGTGTGTGTGTGCGAGTGTTGTTCATGGACACTAACAGTACTGTGTGGATCACTTTTCTTTTTCAGAGGATGAGCTATGGCACTCATAACCAAATATTACAACAAGAAGCACTATGTGACACAGAGAAAAAGTGAGTGAATGAGTTAGTTACTGAAAATCTCCTCAGCCCAGTGAGGCATGAAACGCTGTGGTCTAAAAGCTGTCTGTCTCCTTCGGTTACATAACTATGTTGTGCGTTCGAGTGTTAGTGTTTGCGCACTATGTAACTTTAACCCAAACACTTACAAATTCCTCTCTCTCTTTATCGAAGTCCCCTGCCCTTGAACCCCACAGCATTGATTTTCATGTATATTTCCTGCCAGCATCTTCATTGCTTACTTTTAGTCTTTCATAATTAATGATCATAAAACTGCTCTATTTTGCTCACAAGGGCGAAACTTTGATGGATTCACCGTTTCTGTTAAGGGCAACCAAAATGTGCTGATGTAAGGGGTCACATGACGCAAAGGACCAATCGTCAGAGAGTTTCAAGGAGCACTTCTACTGCAATATTCAAACAACACAAACCGTTAAAACCATAAAGGTTTTCAGTACAGTTCAGAATACTGATTGTGGTACAATAGAATTAAGCTTTATAAAAAGTATAATGTAAATATTCTTGTTCAGCACAGCTTGATTTTAGATAAAATATGAGAAAAGCTAGACTCAAGGTCTCATTTAATTATTCAGTAACACCAAACATTCATACAAAATATCTCCAAAGAACCCCTAAAACAATAAACGCCAGAACAGTGCAAATCACATGTGACCAGCAACCAGGAAAAAAATTATTCACAGCGAGAAAGCAAGATTATGACAGAAAGAGCCCAGAGGGATTTCTCCTGGACATGGATGGTCAGAGCAGCGAAGAAAAGCAGCTTGATTAAAGCACACAGTCTCTCCATTCCCGAGGGGAACATGAAGAAAACAATTACCTACGTGTGAATATGAGTGAAACAAGCAAAATGTTATGTCTGTTACTCTTAATGTAAGATGAGCTCCAAAGGTCTGGGATATTTTTAAGATGGGTGGGGGAAAGAGCCTGCACACCAGATTGTGCGTTTCTTAAAATTGTTTATATAGCGTAGAGAGAAGATAAAGAGGAGGAGAGACAGGGAAAGAGAAAGTGAGGGGTGGGGGGGAGGAGGGTAGCAGCATCACATGGTTTCATTCAGGGGCATGCATGCGAGTCCGGATCTAGAAGATAGTGTCTATTTTTACTTCAGGTGACATCAGGTTTAGCACTGTTTCGTCCAGCACACAAGGAAAAAACTGATTCATGCTGCATTGACATTACCTTCCTCAGTCTCAGTATTATGTGAGCCATGGAGACCACGAGGTGGAGGACGTTTCTTCAGGTATTGTTGTCCATGCATCATACAACGTTTCCGATGGGGTAACTATAGCAAACCGCCATCTAAAGATGCTTGATCATAAATGGACCAGTTGGGTTTGAAGTAGTTCACTAAAATGAAAATATACTCACCCTCAAGCCATCCAAGACAGATGAGTTTGTTCATTAAAACAGTCTCGGAGAAATAGCATTACGTCACTCGTTCTCTGATGGATCCTCTGCAGTGAATGGGTGCCATCAGAATGAGAGTCCAAACAGCTGATAAAAACATCACAATAATAAATATGTGTCCTCTCCGTAATATTGATTTCTCCAGCAAAAAAAGTAATCTCATCTCAAAATCAAGAAAGAAATATGCACAAATCAAACACTGTTTACAACTGAGAACAGTCCTAAGTATTAGTGGATTTTAATTTGAGCGGACAACAGGAGATTTTTAACTGGAGGAAGCATTATTATGGATTGTGGACTTGTATTCTGGCCAGAAGCAATAGTTTAAAATTAAAATGCCTTGATGGACACAGCTTTTTACTTCACAAGCTATTAACTGATGGACTGGGAGTGGATTATTGTAATGTTTTTTATCAGCCGTTTGGATTCTGACGGCACCCATTCAATAATCTATTGATATGCAAGTGATATAACAGCTGGATCTCCTGTTTTTAAAGTACTATTTTACATAAAAATTTACAAGTATTAAACGTACATTTTTGTACATTTTTATTGACGCTAAACGTAGAATTTAGACGTATTTAAACGTTTAAAACGTACAAATTTCTTAAATATTTGCGTGTATCTTTTATGTAATTAAGATATTTGTATCAGTGCATTTTTCTAGTTTTGTCAATAAGCAATTTAGATTTTTAGAACCTTTAACCTATCCCTAAACCTACTCATTTTATAACAAATATGCATTTCTATGATTCTAAGATTTTTAGATTTTTAAAAGGATTTTAGAAGGTTAAACTGTAGCAGAAACTGTATTTATTTTAGGGGTTTAAAATGAAGTCTTGTTAAACATTATAATATATATTTTTGGAAATGAGCTGGCAGTGGAAATCACACAGAATAGAATGAAACAGTATAATTTCATATTAAAGCAGTAACAGTGAACAGTTTAACAATGCAGTTGCAAACAAGGTCATTGACATGGCAACTAAAAAAACACAAAATAATCAAATGATTGCCGTGATTTCAATGTTCATCATCATCCATTTTTAGTTGTAGTCAATACGTCAGTTTTGTATTTTAAAAAGATGAAAATATGTAAGTATTTAAATGTACGTTTTATAGAACAAACTTTTGCGTAAAATGCATATGAATGAGATCACAATGGATATAACGCAAAATTTCTCTAAATCTGTTCAAAGAAGATTTACTTCCTTTCTTTTACGTTCACTTGTAAGCCTCATTTAACAGCATTCAGGCATCTCGACAAAATCTGAACACAAGTGGTCACATGAAATCATTTGAAAGGCATGTTAACAGCCTAAACAAGACCACAGTTCTAAAATAAGCGATTCAAACCTTCACTATAGTACTCTCAGCTGACTGCATATAGATCCTGTGTTGAGATTTCTCTAGGTGTGTGTCTTCTTGTTAGTTTCAAACCTTCTTCCAGTTTTCTTCTGAGATGTGGTGCCACAACTGTCTGGCACCTGCTATGTGTCACCTATCAAACACACTTAAATCACACAGGCTCTGTCCATTAACACTGCGCTAAAAAGAGGCTGTGGTCTCTTACTTTACAGTGACTGCATTTACAGGTATAGCAGGATAGTGGAGGATGGTGGGCTGTAATCTATTAGGTGTCATAGAGCTTTATAATTTTGGCTTGTGAGTGCATATTAGTCTTGCTTTATATCATTATATCCTAATGTATTATTATCTCTCTTCATAAATTACACCACATTTATGTCATACCACTACCTCATTTTATCATATTAACTCTCTCTAGATCATTAACTTTCTCTCTTTTTTGCTCTCCCATAAACTAACTGAAGTAAATTAGAAGCCATTGGTAGTCAGATGTTAACACTGCAAAAAGTACACCCCCCACCCCCACCCCCTATAGTGAAATATTGGTAAAACTTTACAATAAGAAATCATTGTTAACACACTGTTCGGCACAAAGTCTGTGTCAATCAAAATCATGACATTTGTAGATTTTTGCGTGACCTTGCTAAGTATTTTAAAGAGTTTCATTCAGACAGATTGAGTTCTTTAATTAGAATTTTAAAAATAAGCGGTCTAGAAGACTGCTGTTCAGAGCAGTGGGATTGAACAGGTGCAGGGGAGCTAAAGAGGAGTCTGAAGGTTAATTCAACAGTGCCGAGTGCAGTTCCTTGCCCTAAGCGTGTGTGCGTGCATCACTGTGTGTTTGTGTGCAAGTGTGAGCTGTGGCAGCTTCATTAAATGCTTAGCAGTAAAAATAGCCTGAGATAGGTGCGCTTAGACAGTGTGATGTAATGGCAAGAGAGTCTCTGGTGTGAGTCGGTGTGTGGCAAAGAGTATTTTGTGGGAGGTGCTCAGATTTTGTGGGAAAGCTTGGGACGGGATATAGCATTTTTAATGGGCACACTGGAAGATTGTTAGCTGTATGCAAACCATCAGTCCTTGAAGGAACAGAATGTGAAGTGAAGTAGATTTCTTTTCCGGGCCAGTTTCTATTGTATCTATAAAGCGTTATGTATAATTTAGAGTGTGTTTATTAATATTGTATGCTTATTATTATTTATTTTATTTACTTTCATGCAAACATATGAGATTGAGCAGTTTACAGGAATAAAACAAAAGAAGATAAAATTAATCTTTCTCTCTCTCTAGCCTATACATGTATGATTGTACTTTTATTATTTAATATAAACGCATGCCACTAAGCAGTTTATGCAAAATATAAATAAAAAAAAAATAGAATTTTTCTTTTCCCTTATGAATTATTTTCCTTTATGAAACGGTTAGTTCCATGATTGGTCAGCAGCAGTGTTTTATTCACGATACATCACGCTTCACATTACTGCATCTATTAGTTTTATGTTTCAGGTATGATTATATACGTCCATCAGTTTACACTAAAGACGCTTGCAATCTCACGCTGTGCCATGAATCATTGTGATTTGAAACTAAAAGACAGAAACAGACGTTTTGTCATGCTGAGAGATAAGCAGATGTATGGGTGTGTGAGAAAATACAATATATAGTGTTAAAAAATAAATGATGCTGCTATTCTTTGTTTGTATTTAAGCTCCATTAGATGAGAGGCATGTGCAGAACATTCTCTTGCATCTGCTGTTGCTGTCAGGAACTATGTTTTCTTTTTTAAACTTCAATTTCAGTACATATATTCTTAGTTTTATTTTTATTGTGTGGTAACCGTTTTATAAAAGCAATAAGGCACTCCAGGCAATGCTGTATTGCGAATAAATCATGGCTGAAGTGGTTGCAGGCACTCTGCGAGCCTCTCACCTTATAGCTTATATTACTCCAATATGCAATTTTGTTAAATTATGATTAACTGTCCTGGTTGTGATATGTGATATTGTGATCTGTATAGCTAGCTGTTCAATGTGTATTCAAACAAAGAGGAAAGAACACAATATGCATAAATTAAGCATTAAACACTGCAAGAACACATGCATGAACGCAATTTGTTTTTTGACGCATATATCATTCGTGACTCTTAGAATGCAATTTGACTACATGCACCCTAAACAAATGCATCCAGCAGCTTGCAAATTGATGGACATAGCAATTTTGGATGGCAGGCCTGCAGGACTAAAGCATTTTTGGTCTGAAGCTCACTGCAGCTGTTCTGAGCTGATTCTGCTTTGAGTGAATCCTCCTGCTCTCTTATAACAAAAGCTACACAAGCAACCTGAAGTGCTTTTACAGATGTCTGTCACATATTGCCAGTGCTGAATTTTACTGCACGGGGTACGTGCATGTCTCTGCATAATGTGAGAATCCATTATTGTTTTTTGGCTGAAGAATACATGATTTTATTTTCATCTGTGCTTATAAAAGATTCAGAATCTCGCAGAAGCAGAACTGAAATATTAAGAGAAAACTAGACACTGAAGACTGCTGGAATTCAATTCCTTCGGTTATGTAAATGTCCTAATCAATAAAAACAAAACTCTCACTCCATCTTGCTTGCTCTCTATCCACTTTGCACTTCCACCCACACAGTCCAAAAATATTTCAATATGCAACGCAGGACATAAAAGGGCTTTTCTGAGCATGTCTAATAGAATAAGAAGCAGCTGCTCTGGGGACATGCTAAACCTAACCTTTACAAACCTCCCACTGGCAGAAATAATTCAAACAAAGAAACAAATATTCAATTATCACATTTTTGCTATGTTTAAAATGACATTAAAAAATGTTGCTTGATGCCTGAAGGTAAATTGTATCTCTCTTAGGTTGCTGTTGTTTGCAAGAAGCTCTCAGCTCTTTCTTTATGGTATAACCAAATGTGTCTTTTTAAATTCCTTAGGAGAACAACTAGTTGTTGACAAACCATAAAGATGGCAGTGTTTGTTTGGATTTAAGAGAAGCTAATATTGAGAACTCTTACTTTGACTGCAGGCTTTGTTATCCTGGCACATCTGAGCACAGTGTGAGACATTATTGAAATCTCTTCTGATATTGGAGACACATGTGAGATTGTGGGTATATATTTTCTCAGGAGAAGAGAGAGACATTGGCTCACCCAAATCCTTGCTTATCTCTTTGCGTTGCATCTTTCCTTCATATTTCCTTTTAACTTTATCTGTCTCATTCCTCCAGAATCATCCTGCCATCTATCACAGCTGTCACTTCTCATTATCTCTTCCCTCTTTCTCTCTCACTTTCCTCTTCTTCTGTCTGTCTATTTTGGGTTCCCCTCAGTCAGGGCAAGAATGATAAATGAGGGCGAAAAGTTGAAATGGGTTGTGCGTGGGAATTTAGGGGTGGGAACAATGATATTTCAGACAAGCAATATTGTACCTAACAGTAAAGTATTGATATTCTCACATTAAGAATCTATATGTTTAGTTATATTGGACACATTAATATTTGGGAGGGAGTCTTTGACCACTATTACAAGTTTATAAGAACCCAAAAGTTTCAAAATTTTATGTTAAAACACACACACAAACACACACAAAATATGCACAGTGGGTACGGAAAGTATTCAGACCCCCTTACATTTTTTCAAGTTCATTTTTTCCTCATTAACGTACACACAGCACCCCATATTGACTGAAAAACAGAAAATTTTGAAATATTTGCAGATTTATTAAAAAATAAATACTGAAATATCACATGGTCCAGAGTGTTCAGAGCTTTTGCTCAGTATTTAGTAGAAACACCCTTTTGAAAGATGCAACAAGATTTTCACATCTGGATTTGGGGATCCTCTGATCCTCTCCAGTTCTGTCAGGTTGGATGGTAAACGTTGGAGAACAGCATTTTTAGGTCTCTCCAGAGATGCTCAATTGGGTTTAAGTCAGGGCTCTGGCTGGGCCATTTAACAACAGTCACAGAGTTGTTGTGAAGCCACTCCTTCATTATTTTAGCTGTGTGCTCCGGACTGCTCTGTCTCAGGTCCTGAGCGCTCTGTAGAAGGTTTTCATCCAGGATATCCCTGTACAGGGGCGTAGCAACCGGGGCGACGAGAGGGGACACGTCCCCCTCTCTTTTAGAAACAGGTGATTCTGTTCCCCACACTTTTTTGACCTAGCGCCAATATTTCCGCTCGTATTCTCTGTTTTTTTCAATAGATTTGAGTGAACAAACGTCTAGCCAATCACAGCGTGAATCTCTTGCCATGAGCTTAAAATCTTGTTGCTCTTGTGAATGTTCGTTCGTTGACCCACTTGGCTGTCTGGGGTAAAATGCACCCTAGAAAAAAGCAGAGGACTATTACATCCTTTTTTCAAACAAACAATTTAAGTATGTGTTACAGGATGCTGCAATGACACCAATCACACGTTACCATGGTATGAATTAATGTCGAAAGACAACAGAACCTGTCCTGTGTATCTAGACACGTTCCGCTGAATTCAGTGCTTGTTCAATGCTTTGGTGCTGTAAAATACCCATTGTCCTTCTATTCAGGGTTTATTATACTGTATGAACATCTTTGGATCACATCACCATACCGTCCCCCCCCACTTTTAAATTGGCTGCTACGCCCCTGTCCCTGTACTTGGTCGCATTCATCTTTCCCTCGATTGCAACCAGTCGTCCTGTCCCTGCAGCTGAAAAACACCCCCACAGCATGATGCTGCCACCACCATGCTTCACTGATGGGACTGTGTTGGACAGGTGATGAGCAGTGCCTGGTTTTCTCCACACATACCGCTTAGAATTAAGGCCAAAAAATTATATCTTGGTCTCATCAGACCAAAGAATCTTATTTCTGACCATCTTGGAGTCCTTCAGGTGTTTTTTAGCTAACTCTATGCGGCCTTGCACTGAGGAGAGGCTTCCGTCGGGCTCTGCCATAAAGCCCAGACTGGAGGGCTGCAGTGATGGTTGACTTTCTATAACTGGACTCTTAGGAACCATAAGTGCAGCAGAATTTTTTGTAACCTTGGCCAGATCTGTGCCTTGCCACAATTCTGTCTTTGAGCTCATCAGACAGTTCCTTTGACCTCATGATTCTCATTTGCATTGTGAGCTGTAAGGTCTCATATAGACAGGTGTGTGGCTTTCCTAATCAAGTCCAATCAGTATAATCAAACACAGCTGGACTGAAATGAAGGTGTAGAAAGTGACAAGTGAAAGTGTCACTGTAAAGGGTCTGAATACTTAGGACCATGTGATATTTCAGTTTTTATTTTTTAATAAATCTGCAAAAATGTCAACAATTCTGTGTTTTTCTATCAATATAGGGTGATGTGTGTACATTAATGAGGGGGAAACAATTACTTAAATGATTTTAGCAAATATAACAAAGAGTGAAAAATTTAAAGGGGTATACTTTCCGTACTCACTGTATGTTATAATGCTTTATACTCTGTTTAGCTTGTGTTTTTGTTTTTTAATCATACCATTTAATGTATCACAATAAACATTTTACACAGTGGGGTTTTTTTTGGTTGAGAAAATACATAGTCTTACATATTTACAGAAAATAGCTTAGAATAGCTTAGAACAGAGTAGAATAGAATAAAGTCTAGAAAACATAACAGAAAAATCACATTTATAATGGAATGTAATGTTTACCAGAATAGAATAGAATATAATTGAATTGTTTGTATCGAAGAATAAAACAGAAAAACCTCATTTAACAGAATATTGTAGAATATTTTTATAATGAAATGTAATATTTAATAGAATAGAATAGAATAGAAATGTAGTACAGAAAATAGTCTTATATATTGTAATATAATATAATGTAATGTACTGTAATAGAATAGAACATGGTGTGGTGTAAAATGTATCAGAAGAACAGAATTTGTTAACATAATGGAGTACATTATAACAAAGGGTTACATCATAACCAAGGAATAGAAACTTTCAAAGAAGATAATCTACTGTAAATACCTGAGAAAAATAGAGAACAGCAGAGCAGAACAGAGTACAACAGAATAGATTCCAATATTTTAGCTCAGCTACTATAAAGCAAGTGTGAGAGAGGTGTGTTAGAGATGCTTGCTGAGTGAGTGAGTGAGTGAGTGAGTGAGAGAGAGATAGAGAGAGAGAGAGAGAGAGAGAGAGAGAGCAGTAGTCTTCTGTTTTATGCTGCAGGGATCTGTCCAGCAGCACAGAGCAGTAGGAAACGCTGCAGCGGACCACAGACTTCTTGCCACAACACCACACAACACACACTCACACATGCACACACACACATACAACTCGAGGAAGAGAGAGGCAGAGGCGTAACCAGGAGAAGCATCGTCAAGGAAAAGGAAAGCCACTCTTTTGTCTCCATGGACACTCAACTTCCTCCGAGCAGTTCTTAGTCAGTGTAGTGCAGAAGCGGGCTCTTGCCATCCGCTTAATAATTCATCAGGTTGGTCTTTGAGCTTTGAGCCTGCAGCGCTCACCAACTTTTCCCCTCTAACTTTCACAGCAGCAGTCGGCTGTTTCAGCAACTCTCCTTTTATGCTTCAAACGGTTGGCACAGAGGCAGTGGGAAAACAGGTTCAGACACTTTTTGAGCATCTTGTGTGTGTTTGTGCCTGTGAGAGTGTTTGTTAGGACAGTGGGTAAAAGGTGTGTGTGTGTGTGTGTGTGTCGTCTGGGCATCCTGCTTATCTCATTCTTGGAACCCATTATTAAAAGAACGGTTCTTGTGGGACTAAACGAGCAAGAGGCGTTCACGGAGAGGCTTGTATGGGACGTACATCTCTACTGTAAGCACCGCTGGTGAAAGCAGTGTTTAGGGTGTTGTTGGGGCTGTCTGTGCACCCTTGGATTCTCTCTCATCATGGCTGGCTGTACCAGCCGCTGCAGACAGGGGGTGCTAAAGCTCATTCAGTCCCTTCAGAGGCTTGTCTCGGGAACCCTCAGCAAAGGTAAGACACCCGCATTAACATGAAAACTCAAGAAAAGAAAAAAAAAGGTTTGTTTTAAAAAGTGAGTACGGGTAAAGTGGGACAAAAGTTTTTAATATGACATTCAATATATTTTCGCCATTTTTAAATATGAATTTTATTATAAATGTATCATTATTTTCAAAATATGTAAAGTTTTTGTTTTAAATATCAGGTGTAACATACAAGTTTTTTTTTTTAAATATTATATTTTTCACAAAGTATTTGTTATTTAGCATATTTAATAACATTTTAGCTTTTAAGATTTACTATACAAGTTGTGTTTTAATTATGTAGTCAGTATGAAAGTTTTTAATGTTTTATTTATGATAAGGTACTTTTTTTTTGCATGATATTTAATATCTTGATTTTAATTTGAAATCACTTTCAATATATTTTTCAAATGTGAATGAATGTTAGATTTTTAGTTACGTATTTGATTAATTTTATTTTTTATTTTAAATATTATATTTACTGTAAAAAAATACTGGTTTTCTTAACATACTTTTTCTATATTCTTAAGTATTTTTTATTTAATACATTTAAATTTTTATTTAATACATTTATTGTCATATTAACTGTAAAATGTCCTTATATTTTGTTTTTGTTTTAATTTGACTTTATTTTATAAAACATGTAATTTCATTTTAATAGGTGCAAAATGTTTGTTTTTAATATTCCTTCATTTTTCCTTTGTATAGTGTAGAGGAGAACTTTACCTATTTAAAATGGTATTATATCTGGGCACATCAACCATTTGGCATCATATTTTAATAGTGTCCCAATTTATGTATTCACATTGATTGTTTTTGCTTATTTGTCTGTTGTTTCTCTTTTGATATTTCAAGCTGTGTATTATAGCTCCAAACAGTAAGATACGCCAATATTAGGATGGAGTTCCAACACCTCACTCTTTCACGCTTCACCTGGAATCTTTCATTAGCACACATTTACACCTCCTTTCAAACCCGATGAAAAAAAAATCCTCTTTTTGTCTTTTTTTTTTCTTTGAAAAGCATCCTGGGTCCTTTCTTTGGCAAAGATCTTCATTTCTCTTTCATCCCTCTTATCTCCTGTGTTTTCCGAGTACCATAGCACTGTGTCAGCAGAAAAAGCACTGCATGGTTCGTCTCCATGCCGACAGGGCCCGTGGAGATGCTGGAACCAAGCAGTGACTGTTTATCTGCTGTCACTGAGTGCACAGAGCCGGAACCTCACCGAGTACTGCATGATGAACCCCGCTATCTCTCCGCTCCTTCATTATATCTTCCTCACAGATAGATGCTCTCCCTATACACGGGGGAGTAGGAAGTTAATTTAAAGAGGATATTGAGGATTTGGAGCCACAGTATAGAATTTAAACCAGTCTCTCTAGACCACTGTAGCAGACCACAGAGCAGTAAAGCTGGGAAAGGAAGATGTGACTCAAACATTTTGTATTTATGTGCTCTGAGCTTATCTTAATCTAGTGTTTTCTGAGGCTGTGTGAATAGAAATAAATAAAGAAGCTGATATAGTAGATAACCCTTCCACCCTAAAGGAACCGCTGAAGATTTGGTTAGAGTAGAACAGCATCTTTTGCAGAATGCAATACAATATTTAACAAAGTAGCATAGTTGAATAAATCATATAATAATAAAAATGTTATATATTCTTAACTATAAGAGTATTTAGATTGAAACTATACATTTGAAAACAATAAAATAGTCTAATATATTCTATTCTATTATTATATTCTATAGAGTTTTTTCAGTAGAATATAGTACAATAGAACCGTTAGCGGAAAAATCTAATTACATTTTGGCAAGATAGAGTAGAATAACCTTTCTATACAATTCTATTTTTTATACAGAAGAATGCAATGGAATATTCAATCTTTAGCAGAACAGAGCAGAAAAGGAAATGGAAACAAAATCAAATTTAATACAATTTTGAGGAGAATCTAAGGAAAAAGCAGTGTAGAATATTTATAGAATTTCAAATAGAATCATATATGAAATCCCATTCCACACAATAAATAAAGGTAAAAATGATAATTGCAACTTTTCAACCTTGATTTTATTTAGGTTTTTTTTAGCCTTTGTTCAGAATTCTGAAATATTATCGCACATTTCTGAAGGGGGAAAAGTTAGAATTTAAAAGATGCAATTACATTTTTTTTTTTTTCCTGAGGTGCAAATGGCGAAATGTAAAATCAGAATTATTAGGAAAAAAATCAGCATTTTCACTGTTTCTGAGTGTCTCACTGTAATTCTGAGTGTGTATCTCACAATTCTGTTTATATCTCTTAATTCTGACCTTTTTTCCTCTGTTGTGAGATAAAATCATACATAATTAACTTATACATAATTATACAAAACAGAACCAAAAACGGCTATTTTCCCCAATAATCCCATAGTTTAAAGTCATGGTCTGTCATTTCAGAAGGCTTGTTTTAGAATGAATTTGTGTCATATGTAATGAAACTCGGGGAATAGAGTGTAAGAGAGTGTCTGTACTGTATGCATCCATCACGGTTATTCTGGCTGACTGCACTTTACCTCAGTCAACCCATTAATGGGTTAATGATGACCCTTCATCCCTGCAAGTTTCTGAGCCTTCCCTACTGCTCTGCACTAAAAATGCACCATTTTACACACTTTTATTTTACACATCCATCACTTCATGCTGCATATTTGGCACGTTCTGCATTTGCATCTTCCAGCACAACCTTCTTACTTTGACTGGAATAATAAAAACTCAAGAACACTGCAGGAAGATACTGTTGCCTATGAACACCCAATCAGAAGCTGTGTTGTTGTTACCAATAGCAACCGTGAGTGCAAGTGACAAGGTCAGTCAAGCACATGGCAGGGTGTAAGTGTTTTGTTTAAGTGCAGGGCATGTGTGTGTGCGTGTGTGTGTGTGATCACGAGTGACAACATGGCTATGCTGGTGTTACTGCAGTTTTACAGCTCCAATAGAATGAGCCTCTGGGGAGAAGAGAAAGAGCATTTGACATTTTAAAAGTACAGGGTCGATGAATCCTGCCAACTTCCCTTGACATCCTGCGAACGTTCCCTGTTCTCTGCAGAAGTACTATAGCACACATGAGAGTGTACAGTACATCCTTACAACAGCCAATGTGAACCCTTGTGATTGGAGGAATCAATACTGATGCAGACACACTCAGAGTTTTGTACAAGGTTGAGCATTTATATGGTAAAGAACATTAGAAAAAGCGGGACGACATGCCTACAACATACTATATGTCCAGTATGTTTTCATTCCTAAAATGAAAAATGGAAAACTATGTCAACATTTAATCACCCTCGTGTTCCAGACTGTTTTTTTGGTTAAAAGGCCATAGACCCAGTTTAGCTAAATTTGGTTGTGAGTTCACATTTTCTCCTCTTCGTTTCAGCAAACCACATTCGATGCAGTTTGTATGGAAAGACAGTGGACAACTAGTTGTGTATTCAAACATATATCAGAGTTGTGTCTTTGGTGCAAGAAATCACAAGAAAGTTTGGATTCATTAGTGTTGCCAGATCTTACTAGAAATAAATAAATAAGCACAATTTGAACATGTTATTTTGGAAATAAACCACTTGAAAATATAGTCACCCGAGGAGCACTTTATTAACTCCACAAACTGGATCACCAAGCCCTAACACCAGACGCTTAATAAGCACCACTTATAATAAGTGTACATGGCAACCCTTCAAGAATGTGCTCTGCAAAATGAACCTAACATGGTGGCTCTGTTGAGTGTGTGCATGGCCAAAAAGTCACATTTACAGGATATAAGCATTCAAAATTTGCAGTCTCTCACTCCTGCTAATATGGATCAGCAATTTGATGACATCACCCTGCACTTCAGCTTCTCATCAAACTTTCTGTCCAATGTAATGCTCTTCAGAATCAGAAGCGTCCCACTCCCTGTAAATAGAATCTGAAGCTGCGGCTTAAATGTGACAGTTATTGACAGAATTAGCATTTTCTAGTGCACCATATAGAGTACAAACAATGTAAATATGCTTCCACTGGGGGCAAAGAAATCTGGTTTCCCACTGTGTCAGGAGATCTGCTGCATCATGCACACAGTCTGCTCCTGTCTGGAGACACAATAGCACAGAGTGGATCACGTGCACAAGTCGACACAGACCACAAATTTAACCTGCAAAGTGTCAAATATGTACCTCTGTGCACTTTTTGTGCAACACCATGCATGCAACTGCATGTTTCACCCCAGTTTCAAAGAGAAATGTCCAATGAGTGGTGCTAAAATATAAGTTCAGTATGTGAACACTGGCACAATTTTATCACGTTGATATAGGTAAATATTGCTGTGTTTTTATTATGTATTGTGATGGCTCAGAATTTAAATATTCAGGGACTGTTGCTAAAACCTAATGCTCTATCATGTTGGAAATATGCCCTACACCAAATCCAACCCTGAAAAAAGTAATTTGCTGATGCAACTGTGACGTTTCATCTTTATTTTATGCAGATTTGAACTGTCTATGAAAACCCATCGATATGAATATGCGTGATGCTAACATTCAAAAGCATTAGTTTTCAAATCTTCCAGCATATTAATATTGTTTTGAAGTCACGACATGATATTTGAAAAATTATGCAAAGATTAGGCTATATTAATTAAAATGTGTATGTGCTTTACTGCCTCTATTGTTAATTTCTATTGGAAGCTGCAGTGATATGTACTTACTGGTACATATGTTGTGTCTTGCTAAAACCTGCATCCAGGTACGTTTATGCCATGTGACCAGGTAGACAATATGCGTGAGACTGTGATAAGCTGTGATATAAACTAAAGCTATTGGCTATTTTAAAATGATATGATATGGCCCCCCTGCCTTCTTGTTTCAGATAAATGACGTCAACTTGTAAAATGATGGCGTGTTTCAAGGCAATTCAGTCAAGAAACCTAACCAAATTTAAACATACCCACTACAGCAAAAGATAGAAATAACTGACTTAAAGCCATTTTTAGCTGGTGAAAATATGAATTATTTTGGCCACCACTGTATGTCCAAAAATTTCTTACCACATCTGACACAACAAAAGGGTACTTTTGTTACTTTGTTTTGATATTCCACTTTAGGCATCCTATTAAGCAACGAAGAATCAACTAGCAGTCATTAGAGTATTAGTAGACTGTCTGCTTAATATTTTCTAAAACTTTATTTTGACGGGTCCACAACATACAACCTTTTTTGCTAGAATATGTCAGCTTATTCTACTAACTCTACACGTATATCCTAACAGTGAGAGTTAGTAGACATGAAGTGGCAAATTAATGAGAAATAGTTGACATGTAGTTAGTTGCAGTTAGTAGAATGTCTAAAGTGGAATAATAAAATAAAGTGTAAACAACAAAAGTTCAATTGAGGCCCGATTTCATCTTGACCAGGGACAAAATTTCACTGCATCTACAGCTCGACCTCTCTTACTTCTTGCTCTTTTAATAGATTTTTATTAATTATATCACATCTGAGGGCTGAAGCAGCTTTCACCGTCCAGTTGCCTGAGGACTCTAAACAGAACATTTCAGAACAGTGCAAACCCAAACCGAAATGTACTACACACACACACACACACACACACACTCATACGAAGAGAAAGAGATTTTGGAGAGTGACTCAGTTATTCAGTGTCTCATTACAGTAAAGGGATAGTTCACCCAAAATAAGAACATTCTGACATTATTGACTCCCTTGTGTTGTTTCTAAACCTGTATGACTTTCATTCATCTGTGAAAAACAAAAGGTGAATTTTTGAAGGATATACTGCACAGCTCTTTTCATTATAATGAAAATGGGACTGGATTTGTCAAGCTCCAAAATGAAAACAAAATGTGATAAATGTCTCACAATAGAATCCACATGCTATATCCTACGAAGCTCAAAATGAATTTTTCAAAATGTTGTGTTCCCTCACAAAAATACAGTATTTGGGTCCTCTCGCAAACGTTTTGTCTTGCAAAACTTGTTGTGTTCTCTTGTGACGTGTGTTCTCGTGAGAGCATCTGTGTGGTGCTTCGCTCTTTTGTTGGCATCCGTACAGACAATCCTTTTTTGCGTAATATCCTTTTCAGGTCTCTTTCACTGATGTCAAAACCGTGCCTTAAACTAAGCGCTGACCATATTTATTTATACTTCAGTCAAAGATCAAAATAACACTCTTTTTTATACAGCTCTCTGGAATGCTTGATTCTGATTGGTCAGTTGAGACATTTGCAGGTTCGTTCTTTTCAAATAATAACC
>JAUMHP010000059.1:6560477-6574950 GCA_032361065.1 Enteromius trimaculatus
AAAACCATGGTTACTACAGCCAAAGTTTACTATAGTATTACTACAATATAACTGTAGTAAAACCATGGTATCAGAACTATGGTTTTCTAAAACAAAAAACCGCACCAAAAACACATGGTTACTACAGTCATGGTTTACTACAGTTTTACTATAGTATAACTACAATATAAATGTAGTAAACCATGGTATCAGAACCATGGTTTTACAAAACAAAAAAATGCACCAAAAAACGCGGTTACTACGGTCATGGTTACTATAGTAAAACCATGGTTAATTTTCTTAAGGGTTTAGTTTGTGTATAATGCTGCATCAAATATTAAAAAGAAAAATGACTGCGCAAGCCATACATCATAAATACATTTTCCAGTGTATACATTATGTATACGTGTATACAATACATTTACCTCAAATCACTGCGGTTGCTCAGCTAATTTAAATATTTAAGAGCAGATCTGGGCTCGGGCGGATTTCGCGGGAAACCAGCTAAAAAGGAAAGGGAGAGTGCACGTAATAAAACAGTCGAAGAAAAAATCCTGGCTTTTCGTGTTTAGTTGCATTGAATCATGTTTTTTTTTTTTTTTTTTTTTTAAATATATTGTTTATGGATTAAACCATCAGAGGAAAGTGCAGTAGTTCTCAATAGTGAAGAACCCGCTTGTAGTTTTAGCATCACCCACAAGAGGGCTGTTAACATACTGTAGCTTTTAACGATTAATATCTGACATCTTACTTTTAAAATGGGGGTCCCATAAGTAGCCACATGATGGCAGTATAATATCCACAATAAATGCACTTGAGCAAAATCTCACGAGCTGTATTAAATTGATTTAATGCCTCTGTAAGCATACTGTAAGTGGCTGGCAAAATTAGATATGACAAAAGGAAAATATATCTGCAGCCAGCAAGTCCAATAAATTGCCTACAAGGCCAAAACAAGTGTAACAGCAATTCATTAATAAACTGTCTACAAGTAAAAACCTGAAAAACACCATGTATTTGTAGGATTTGTAATAATATCACACTTGCAAATCATACTGCAGTCCTTTCGCGGTCACGAGGGACTATGTTTACATACAGTCGACAGCAGGCCTGGAGCAGAAGCTGACTGTGAACTGTGGGTATATGAGGGGGCACAGGCTGATGATCTACTCCAGGCAGTAACTCTCACACTGTGAGCTGCAGCTGCCGCTGTCGAGCAACTGATACATTAGCTTTGAAAACATCATCTAATGAGCTAAATAACCTCATCAAGCTAGTACAGAGGTTTAACTCTTTTCTTCCTTTTTAGTGTTGCAATGTGGATTGTATAGGACATAGATACCTAAACGACTGCAACTAAAGTGGTTGTGCTTTCATCGGACAGGAGACTTTGTGACTTGTGTACTTACTACATAGTGATGTTTCATATAAATATTGATTTTGGCTCAAATGTTTTATCTAAGGAATACAAATGCAAACAAATAGTGATACAGTTTACATTTAAAAAGAGTTATGGGCTATAAAAGCAATGCGAAATGCATTGGATTTCAGAGTAAAATATATATATATATATATATATATATATATTTTGCAAGAAAGTTCATGTTAAGATTGCTGGTCTTAGTCACAACACTAAGACATTGTTGAGTTTTCTTCTTATGGACATTATGTGAAATTATAGGGTAATTTTCTCTGATGAAAGACGTCATACTGTGTTGAAAAAAGAAAAGTACTTAAAAAGGGGCATTTAATATTTACCACAAAAAAAGAGACAGTGTTGTTGTTGGATTTTTTACTATTTACATTTTCATCACTTAATTACTCTTGCATATAACACAGCAGTCAAACGTTTGGATACGCCTAAATTAATTTATGTGTCTCTTGATCTAAAAGACAATGAGTAGGTATTTCCAAAACTCAAGGCATTTTTAATTCAGTCCAATTTCTACATTCACTTATTGTTATCTGTTCATATCGATTTTGCAGAAAAATGAACATTTGGATGGCATCAATATGACAGATTGTAAAAAAATAAATAAATAAATAAATAAAATAAAAAAACTCCAGAGAACTGGCCAGCAAATAAGACTTCCACTTTTGGTCACATACTGCTGCTGTTACATAAAACTGAAAAATCTAATCAATAGGAATGGCTATTTGAAAACATTTTTGTGTTGTTGTGAACAGGTCTTGATAGCTTACTGATAACCTTCCCCTGACAGCGGCACAACTGAAATGTTCCCAGCCCAGAAATGTAGTAACGACATCATACAAAAAAAAAAAAAAAAATGATTCAGCTGTAACTTTCCGAAGCTACAGGAATGCATTTTGTTATTTTTGATGTCTTCGCACTCAAAAATATCCTCATAACTTCATAAAACTACGGTTAAACCACAGAACTTTTCAGCTGCGTTGCTATTTATGCAGTTCATTCGAAGATAAATGAATGTCTTATAGATTTGGAATAACATGAGGGTAATTAATGACTTTGAATGAATATTAGCATGTGCCCCTGTTCTCGCTGTGAACGATTTAAAGGTGCCATAGATTAATAAAATAAAATAAAATCATAACATTTAATATAAACATAACTGGCTCTGCCCCTAAAGCAACTTACTTCTCATTTGCTGTCATTATGGATATAAAATGGGTTGTTTCACACAAAGTCTCAATATATTTGCAATTAATCTCACTGCTGTCTTGGAGAAACAGTTGAGATAATAAAGAGATCTCATTTGTGATTTCTCTTTCCTAGCAAAACCATATCCCATATTGAGCTGAGGATACACAGATCAATGATCTGTCCTAACCTCACCTGCTCCTGGATCCTTCACTGCACCAGCGGTTTTCTCTGACAGCAGCAGGGAGGATGGAAATAGGGACGCTTTGGTAGAAGATTAAGGAGGAGAAGAAGAAAGGAAAGGGCAGATGAAAGAACATGCGATGATGTGCAAGCGCATTGCAGAAACGTGTTTCAATGATCAGCTCTTGGCAGAACAAGGGTTTAGTGAAAAGAAGCAGTTCGATCTCTCTTTCTTGTCATTTCCTTTGTCTTTCACTTTCACTCTCTTCGGCTCTCACACATTTCCCTCCGCATTCAGAGAGGAATGACAGAAGAGAAGAGAGATTTGTGAAAAGATCAAGGGTGCAAAGCCTCGTCCTCACAATTCCTTGTCGTCCTCACATCATCCCTGTTTTTTTCTATCCTCCTCTAAGCCTTTTTTTCTGTTTTCCGTTCCCCTTCTTGAACACATGCTTCATCCCCGCTTTGTGTTTATCCAGTGGTTTTTCCAGCTCAAGGATTTGATGCTCTTAAAGCTCTCTTTTTAATAGCCCAAATGCTTGTGTTTTAATTGCAGGGTGTAATTGAATCTAGTCTTTTCCTTCTGCGTGTGAACGAGTCAATATGGAGTGCTGCGCTAAAAGATGTAAATGTTTAAGTGGCCCAGATAGATAAGAGTCCAGCATGTTCTAGAAAGCAAGCGAGAGCGCTTCGGTTAAAGTGATTATCTTAATCCTCACGCTGCGATACTCTGACCACTGATAGAGCCCATAAAACCATGTATCTAAGAGAGAAAACCAATGGTTCAGTCAAATTTCTATTTTTCTTTTTATTAAAAAATAAACTTTTTAACACACAAGTCAGCATACAGTATGCAGATAAATAATAACATAATTATAATTCAACAAAGGTTATGTGTTTGTTTTTTTGTTTTTTTACTTTTATTAATACTCATAAATACTTGTAATTGACACATTATTTAGCAATTGCAGATAAATCTAATAAATGTTATTTTCTATGAATCATAGAACAATATTAATTAATATAACTGTTTACAAATCATAAAAAATAAATGTTTCTTGAGAACGGGAATTAATTACATTTTTAAATTATATTAAAAAATACAAAACAATTTTAACAAATATCATAGTTATGATGTTTCACAATATGCACTGGCTTTCTGTATTTCAATAAATATTTCAAATACATTTAAAAAAACAAATCACCCTAAACTTTTGAATGGTAGTGTATATTCAACCAATGCAACAATCTAAAGTCCTATACAAAAAAAAAAAATATATACAGTCTACTTTGGTTATTTATGGATAATCAACACCAAATAACTAAAAAATTTGTTTACTCAATGTTTTGTTTAGTTTTGTTAGTAATAAAACAATTATTAAAGTGGTCTACTGTTAAAATCCTCCTTAGGGATCAAAGCATTCATAGATCCAATATTCTCTTTTCAAGGTCAAACCATCTTTAATATATCAATAGCCATAATAGCTATAGTAGTATTTACTATACCTTGAGCCTGTTCCATAAAACGAGTTTACTAAATAAGCCAGGCTTATTCCAGTTAGTCCGACTAACTATCAGTTGATCTGGTTCAACATAAGTCAGCCAAACTGAAATAAGCCAGTCTTATTTAGTAAACTTGTTTTATGGAACAGGCCCCAGATTCCTCACATTTCAGCATGTATGAATAGTATCTTAATATATTAGAAATGGCATGAGATAAAACTCTCCTATCTTTATATGTTGCTTAATAAAATCAACTACAAATAATCCAAATATAGATTGATTTTCCCCAAAAGTGTCTGTGCCACTATCAAAACAAGCACTTTGTTTGAGCATCCCGACCTGCCTGACAACAGCAGCACTGGCTCAACCAATGGTGTGAATTTGGGGGCGGGGTGATGTGTCTGACCGACCAATAGCAGACAACGTTTAGGAAACCTGTTTGGAAAACAGTCCTTATTTTCACAAGTCTCTTTAGAAATGCCACAGAAATTACACTCTTCACTTTTACAATATCTGACTGAAAAGGATGGTCTTTTCATACCTGCTGAAAAAAAGTCTGATATTGTTTTTTTCTTTTTTCTAAGCACCCACCACGAGTCTGTTGTTACAGTGCTGGATAGACCTATTAACTACTAGTTTTATCACTCCCTCATTCTCCACTAGTATTCCTAAATGAACCACTCACCATCTCTCTCGCTCGCTCTCTCTCTCTTTTCATGTCTCTCTCAGCCCCCGATAAAAGCTCAGGAAATGATGAGCAGCCTTCAGAGTCCACATGATAGACAGACAGAGCGCGGAGAAAAGTCAGAGAAAGCGGGAGCTAAATAACTAACAACCCTGAGAGTAAAAGAAGGTTGAAAGATCAGAAGATAAGGACAAAAACAGGGTGCTTTTTTCCAAACCAAGATCTAAAGTAAGGAAAGTGACGAACTCTGCTGAAGATGGGTGTAGTGTTGGGGACCTTCTCTATGCACACCAAACAGGTCACCTTCAGGACAGGTAGGATCTAATTCACACATCAACCAGCTAGAAATAAGTTATATGTGAGTATGAAGCAGTGATGAGAAGATTGAGAGAATTAGAATATGTAAGAATTAGAATATATAACTTTTTATATACATTTTCTCTTCTTAATATGCAACTCTCGGATGTCTGCATGTGTGTATTTCTAACCTAGATAATTTTTGGACTGCAAAATTGCAACAGAATGCCACTTGAAGTTAGCTTAATTAGAAAAACTCCTCTTAGGGTTGTGTTATAAAGGAAAAACACTTCATAGAGAGAATATTTTTTTCCACAAATCCCAGAACTGATATCTCAAAGGGTGAGCAAACAGCAGTTTTAATTAGCCTTAATTGAGTTTGCGATAAAGTGAATGTGCTGCGTGTGCGAAGTATGAAGCGAATGTGTTGGCATATGCTGGCATGGGCTCTATACAAGGGTTATGAAAGTATTACGTGGCCATTTATTCCAAAATTATTACCTCCTGTAATGCTCAGAGCTGAAAGCATGGAGGAGGCGATTTGAAGGTTTTGAAAAGCAGAGCGATGGGGCTGCAAGTATGTGATAAGAAAATGCATAAAAAGAGGGAAAAGAGAAGGCGGTTTGTTAGTGATTATTTATGCCTTGAAGGTTAATTAACCTACACTCCGTGCAAATTTTAATGCAGTTTTAATGCACAACAGAATATGGCAAACACAATACTGCAACAAATCAACACCACATTAACACCACTGCACTCACATGTGGGAGCATGTGTTTTTTACTCACTGGTAAGAGCAGTAGAGAGAGGCACATTTCATATACCCACACCGGAGACCTGAAGAATGATTATGGAGCCAAGAGGATTACGAGTTCTGGGCAGAAAGACAGAAAGCTTGTTTGAAGTCTTCACTAAAATCCCCAGGAGTTACAGGAGCTGCCTGTGAGTTTATAACTAGAGATGCAAACTGTATGTCTGCTTTGGCACTCAGCCCTTAAGGACTAGAACTTCAGCTGGATTTCTGAAGGGCATTGCTTCGGGTTCATGTTTTGGGGATACAACTCTGAGGATGATAACTAGGAGATTTCACTCCTTTCGACTTTAAATAGCTTAACTCTAGTTTTTGTAGTTTGTAGGAATGGCCTATATAAAGCATTGCATCTATATTATGTTTCAGTGTTTGCATTTCTGAATGCGTTGAACTCGCAGGTTTAACTAATGCAGAGTTCAAACTGCACGATTTTAGCCCCGATTTTGAATTGCCGACAGGCTTTGAGAAATCACAACAAATGCCCGAAATCACAGGCAAATCGGTGCTCGCTCACGCGAGTGACAATCCCACAGTGTGAATTATCAAAGACACGACGCCTTATTTTGTTGTGGAAACATTTGGGGCGTTGTTATGCAGATCTCTAACATGGTGACATAGATATGTGGGGGGCGTGTTTTAGGAAGGGCATTTTTATCTCTTTAGGTTTGAGACTTTAGCCATTGCTTTACGTATTTTATATGAGCAATCAGCTTGTAACGTTTCAAAAAAAGGAAAAACTTCCTTTAAGATACCTTTCAAAGAGCCTAGTGATGTAGAAGACTAAAGTCTAATCCATGTTTAAAGTCTATTTTAGTTGAAAAAAAAAACACAAAGAGCCCAATACTTAACACACAAGACATGATAATTGCAACAATTAAAGGGTTAGTTCACCCAAAAATAAAAATTCCATCATTAATTACTAACCCTTGTGTCGTTCCAAACCAGTAAGACCTTCGTTCATCTTAGGAACACAAGATATTTTTGATGATATCAGAGAGCCATCTGTCCATAGATGTCCTCCATAGACAGCAATACAACTGAAATATCCCAGATCCAGAAACATGGTAAAACACTGGTAAAACAGTCCATGTGACGTCAGTGGATGAGCTTCAGTTTTGCGACGATAGGAGAATAAGTTTTTCTGTGCAAAAATAACATCACATATACTCAACCATTCTTCTTTAATGACTTACATCTTGGACTTACATCCATTTTAGAGAACATTACTGCGTAAGCATACGCTTTCCTCTTGGCACAAGCAGCTGCGAATTACGTACATGCTTTCACCCGGATTTAAACATGGCTGATAACGTCAAAAACGTTAAAGCTTGTGTATGCGGTGCTCTGAGATACTCTAAAATGGTGGAAGAAGTAAGTCACGAGAGAAGAGTAAATAATGTTATTAAGTTGATGTCTGATGTCACATGGACTGTTTTACCAATGTTTTTGCTCTGGATCTGAGATCATTTTAGTTGTATTGCGGTCTATGGAGGGTCAGATGGCTCTCTGATCTTATTAATGTCTTAATTTATGTTCTGAAGGTGTTCTTATGGGTTTGGAGCGACATGAGGGTGAGTAATTCATGACAAAAAAAAATTTGAGTGAACTAACCCTTTAACATGTAGGAAATTAATTCAATGTCTTAAAACAAGTTACTAAACAAATGAAAACTTGAGTTCTTATTAATTATTCATACCCTGTGCATTCTGGGAACACCAGAATCAACATCTTAAGAAGGAAATAGATAAATAGATATATTTTGTAATAAGAAATATAAGAATTAATATAAATGAAACAAACCAAAGTAATATTTATATTTGACATGTTTAAATGAGTTTTTACATGGCTTATATTGGTTTTATTTGATTCCGCTTTAAGCTAAAATGGAAAAAAAAAAAAAAACACTATTTCAACAAATTACAGTATAATACTGTTAAAATTTCCATCTCACACTTGAACACTTGAAAGCTTTTGATATTTTTTTTTATGAACTGGTCAGTAGCTTAAAACATGGAATTCCAACACAAAATTATGATTTATTTCTGAAAACACTGTGCAAAAACAATGGCTTTCTGCACACACAAGAATGGGAGAGATGAATTATGCATTCCATCAAACATACATAACCTAAACATAATGTTTTGCTTTTTTAACCGCACAGCTGGTAAAATTATGTTATGCCATTTCTCACTGTACCGCTGTTGCGAGACCCTGTTAACAATATTACTATGATTACAGGTTCTCACTGATACAAGGTATTAGGCTGCACCATTGAATATGCTTCCAAGGGTAAGCCGATCATCTGTAACCATCTCCCAAGTGCATTAGCAGATTCAATGAGGTGTCTGCAAAGGAAAGTCTAACATAGACACTTCAGAGTGAGAAAAGAGGCTTACACCTGCCTGCATGGATTTCACACATGCCAGTCGTTTGCTGGATATCATTGTTTCTCTTCCAAGGATGAGTGCCAAAGCGTACAAACCATTACAAACGCCTTGCATCAACAACAAAAAATATGTTCTAATGAAATTTGAATGCGGACACAAGCGACTTTATCCTGTATGAGGCAGGTGGTACAACCTCAGGGTGTTGTTTTTGGTGCAAACCGAAGCAGTACAGATGCCTATGTGCTAAAATGAGGATATCTCTGGATATCTTGGCCTGATTTTCAGGTCAGTCCTGCTGGATTTGCGTAATACAGAGCGGTGCGGGTTGATATTATGTAATTACTCATTACCTTCAACTTCTCTCCACATTCCCAGCGCAAAGCTCGTCTGTCTGAAGTTTCATGTTTTTTGGATTATTAATAAGGTTACAGACCTGCTGTTTTGAAACTCAGGCTTCCCCAACGGCAATTACTTTTCCTCTCTAGTTAGTCTTTCTGCTTCCTCTTTTAGTTTTTCTTTATCTCTGTTTCCATCTCTTTAATCGGAAAAGTTTGTGGGGATGCTTCCCCACTAATGAGAGAGAATACTGAAACAAACAAGAGTATTTGGGTCGTTGTACAGAGCATTATACATGAAAAAATGCACATTTGTGCATCATACACACTGAAAATTAGAGTACTTGATCCGTGAAACATTCTTATCTGAGTCACAAAATTGCAAACGCATGCACACACGCGCACACACAAAGGCTCATAACTGGAAATGAACAGTGGATGATGAAATCAAATAAGCACAGTCGTACCACAGCTCGTTTGATGTATGGCTACAATAGTTTTTGCCTACAATAAGAGAACTAAATGTCTAATCCAGTAAAATCACCAACACTGGGCAGCAAGTGGTACACTCTAAAATGCTAAAGAAAAAAACTGTTAACTGGCTAATTGTTCATTTATTATACATAATTTTACTGCACAAAACCATGAAACGTGAAAGGTGTAAATTACTGTATAATATATATATATAAATTACTGTTTACTAAAAACAGTAAAAGAACATTCTCACTGTCACACCTTCACAAACACCTGTCCCTGGATCAGTCATGGAAACATCACAACCTGCCACTCCTGAGTCCACACTAATCATCCGATCACAGTCACCTAAATTCTAGCACCTGTACCCCATACCTAGCATGCATTGGCTGAGCTCATTGCTACTCCACTGAATCATTGTGGGGAACTCTGAAAAGCTCTGAAATCTGTTCTCCTGCTTGCCTATATGTCTAATTACCTGCCTGCCTGAGCCTCCAGCATTGAGATCATTCACAAACTTTGAAAAGACTGAGTATTGCTTTATCGTTTGCTTCAAGAATACCTGCTATGAAAAGAGCTTTTGAGTTTACTAACCTGTGAATATTACCTGAGTTTCTTACCTGCACCGATCTCTGTGTTGCACCAGCACTGTAAATAAATACTCACCTGTTAAAACGTACCTTCTGGTCTCCATCTGCTTATGAGCATGACAGAAGCTCAGCACATAATGGCAGAAATGGAGCAAGAGGAGAACGCAACAGCATCAGAACCATACCTGACATTTCTCCAGGTGTTGAATGAGGTACGCTCATAAATAAACTCACTCAGTCCAGTTGCACGTCCTAGTTAATTCTCTGGAGACAGTATTTCTTGTGGTGGATTTCTCCTCCAATGTTCGCTCTATATCGAGGCACAGCCATGCCTCTTTTCCACCGATTGCACAAAGATCGCGTTTATCATCACACACCTGTCTGGACGGGCTTTGCAGTGGGCAGAAGCGTTGTGGACATCAGAAAGCATCCATTTATCCACTCTGGCACAATTTACTCAGCAATTTAGTCTAGTCTTCGGCCAACCTACCACCGCACTCACCGTTCCTGAGGAGCTCCTGCAATTGCAACAGGGGAAAAAACCCATGCATGATTATATCCTTCATTTCCGCACATTAGCGCAGTCTAGTGGATGGAATGACTCTGCTCTCTTGGCTGTTTTCTGCCGTGGTCTAAACCCACGAGTCCGATCTCAAATGGCTATCTATGAGGATAACGTGGGCTTAGAGGCGTTCTTAAAGAGAGCACTCACCATATCACAGCACTTATCTGCATGTGAGGAAATTCACTCTACCGCAGCACCTGTGGATGAGCCCATGCAAACAGGTACCCAATGCTAAGTTGCCAAAAGGTCATGTCTACCCTCTTTCCTTACCTGAACAGGAAGCGATGAAGGAGTATATAGCAGAGGCACTGAAGCAAGGTTTCATTCGTCCTTCTACCTCACCAGCAGCCTCAAGCTTCTTCTTTGTGGCAAAAAAGACAGTGGTTTATGTCCCTGTATTGATTACCGTACATTAAATAAATCTACAATCCAGTTTGCCTATCCACTCCCTTTGATTCCATCCACGCTGGAAGAGCTCAGGCAGGCCAAAGTATTCAGCAAGTTAGATTTACGCAGTGCTTATAATTTAATCCGTGTAAAGAAAGGTGATGAATGGAAAACCGCTTTTGTGACACCTAGCGGCCACTATGAATACTGTGTGATGCCGTTTGGGCTTGCCAACTCTCCAGCAGTGTTTCAAGATTTCATGAATGAAATTTTCAGGGACATATTGCACCAATTTGTTATCATCTACATAGATGACATTCTGATAAATTCACCTGATTTAACCTCTCCCATTTCCCATGTCCGCCAGGTCCTCCAACGCCTTCGAGAACACTAACTGTACCTAAAAGGAGTAAAAGTGTGTTTCATCTCTCTCGAGTCCACTTCCTTGGATATTACATCTCTCAAGACGGGATCAAGATGGACCCACAAAAGGTGGCTGCTCTGTCAGAGTGGCCTGTTTCAATGACTGTAAAAAAACTCCAATGATTTCTTGGCTTTGCCAACTTTTACAGACGATTTATTGCCGGGTACAGTCAAATCTCATCTGTTCTCACCTCTCTCCTTAAAGGCGCAAGGACCAAGATCAATTGGAGTCCCATCGCTCAAGAATCTTTCACTAAGCTCAAAGAAGCCTTCTGCACTGCACCCATTCTGCGTCACCCAGATCCCAAATCATAATTTATAGTGGAAGTGGATGCTGCCACTACGGGCATTGGAGCCACCCTCTCTCAGAGAAACGGTAACACAAAGAAATGACACCCTTGCTCTTATTGTTCAAAAAGCTATCACCTTCTGAACAGAATTACGATGTGGGGAATCGAGAACTCCCATCAAACTGGCACTCGAAGAGTCGCGCCACTGGCTGGAGGGAGCCCTTTCAACACCCTTTCAGGTGATCACTGACCACAAGAACCTCCAGTACCTCCATGACGCAAAACGTCTTAACCCACACCAGGCTAGATGGGCCTTATTCTTTACCCGATTTGATTTTTCCATAACCTACCGATCAGGTACTAAAAATACAAAGGCCGACGCCCTATCACGCCTGTATCAGCCAGAGCCCGTCACTGAAGAACCCGAACCTGTCTTACCACCCTTCATCTTCCAAGCACCTATTCAATGGTCATTGCAAGATCAGATCAACCAAGCACTCCAACACGATCCAGCACCACCCGAAGTTCCCGGCGGTAAGCAATATGTACCTCACAATATCCGTCGTATTCTGCTAGAATCTACTCATACCTCTTTAGGATCAGGACAACCAGGAACTCACTCACAATCTTCTACGCTCCAAATTCTGGTGGCCCGAGATGGCACAAGATGTCCGCAGGTACGTCAAGGGGTGCGGCGTCTGCGCCATCACCAACACGCCCAGACACCTACCGGAGGGTAAGCTTGTGCCGTTACCAATACCCCAGAGGCCTTGGTCCCACATTGGGATAGATTTCGCCACCAACCTTCCCAAATCAGATGGTTATACAACTATATTAGTAGTAGTGGATAGATTCTCAAAGGCCTGTAAACTAATACCGTTACTTGGTTTACCTACCGCACTGAGTACTGCACAATCCCTTTTCTTTCCTTTCTTCAGACACTTCAGGATACCGGAGGACATCGTCTCTGACCTGGGATCTCAATTTACATCACGTGTATGGAAAGAATTCTTCCGGTTATTAGGAGGAACCATCAGCTTGTCCTCAGGATACCTCAGGATATTTACTTAATGCATAATATATGGTTAATCCTGTAATGAAACATTGTAACTATATTTTATAGTCAATTCCTGTCAGCCACAGCTGGCATTCTACTATAAATGAACCAGCTATTTTACATTGTACCTTTGAGAAAAGATTAAAGAATAAGAATAATAAAAGGGACAGTAACCATTTTGACAGCTCACCCAAAATTTGAGAATTTATTCTTTTTTTTTCTTTCTTTTTCTTTTTCTATATACAGTTAAGGTCTTTTCCCATACATAAACATGAACAAAAAACAGTTTGTTTATCCGATCTGAAACATCTAAGTGTGAGTACATGACAAAAGTGTCATTCCTGATTGAATTTTCCCTTTCAATCAGTCAATTTTTAAAATGTAGTTTCTGTGAAGTTTAGATGTAAGGTTTGTATTGAAAACATCCTTTGCACCATACAAGAGCAACAGAAGTCAAAGGAACACACCACCATGACAAAACAACAAATGCCTGTGCGTCTAAGAGCAGTAGAGTGTGAATGAAAGTCATCATCCATCTTGCCACATTCAGCTTGTGTGAAAATTAGCAATTCCATAAGGAACAGTTCTGCTTGCTGTGTGTGTGTGCCACAGAGAGGAGCATTTCATCCTCACACTCTTCCTACTGCTTCCCATCAGGCTGATCCGCCTGCACAGCAACAGTTCATGACACCGAATAACAAACGGGACCAAGCACAAACAGCAAGGGCGAAAGCAAAGAAAGAGAAATGAAGGGAGAGAGGGAGTGAAATTTGTGGGAGGGGCATCAAGGAAGGAACCATATGCTTTTAGCAAGAAAAATCCAGCTTGTCTTCATTCACTGACAAGTGAGAGAAGAGTGGAGAGGCAAACAAGAGCAGGGGCTTCAACAAAGAAAAACAGACTGGCGGACTCAACGCTCATTAGTTTGATTATTAACGTGTCTTTGCGGTGACAACATGGGAGCAGTGGTGGGCACATTGACTATGCAGACAAGACAAAGACAACCATCTAGAGGTATGTTAACTAATGACAGATTATCCAACTCAGTGATGCATTCTGTAATAGAGAAAGACTAAAGGAGTTTTGAAGTAGCAATAACAGCACTGAATCAACGAAACAATGGCTAACTTAGTCGCTGAAAGAGCGCTTGAGGGAAAGGAAGAGTGTCCTGTTTGTGTTCAAAGACGGCTGACACTTAAAAAAGACAAGATTTGTGTACAGACAATGTTAAACTAAAGATCTGAGAGAGGACAGAAAGGATGCAAGGTTGAGAAGATGCTCATTTGACAGGCAACACATCACGTCTGCTGTTTACAAATGATGGTTTAACCTCGTCCCTCACAGATAAACATCATGGAGAGAGTGTGTGTGGCATCTTTGTACGTGAGTGGGGTGTTTTAACACTCTGCTCACATATCAACCTTCTTCCTGTTCACATGCGCCATGGTGTAGTTGTCATGGAGACAGCTTTCTATTGCTTGGTACAGCAGATGATGGGATGTTATGATCGACATGATAGCAAGGGGAAGCATTACATGAATTCTAGAATGAAATGCTACTGTTCTTGGTTCATGTACATGGATCACAAGTTTAATTACAATTAAACTGGAGCTATAATATGCATCAGTTTTTTATTTGTTTAATCAATCACTATTACGCAGTTAATTAGAGGTCAAATTATGCACTAAATTAGAGGTCAACGTCATTTCAAATCTGACGAAGAATCAATGAAACACAGGAGCTCATAAGAGCTACATTTAAATATGATAATAATATAGACATAGATTAGGTATGATGAGCTAAATACGAATTCAGCCCCCGCCCAAGCAAAATTATATTATGTATTTTTACTATTTTGCCATTTTGATTTTCTTTTGCAAAACACAC
>JAUMHP010000059.1:6585863-6607820 GCA_032361065.1 Enteromius trimaculatus
GGCTGAAAACTTTTATTTCCATTAAAAGACTTGACATCCTTTTGTTCCTAAGACATTGCCCTGTCGTTATTTGTATAAATATCCAACTTCATATTGAGAGCTGATGTATCTAATGTTTTTCTTTAAAGTGTTCCTTTAATTTTTTTGTGAGCAGTATTTAAACATAACATATTTTACAAGCATGTGTGTGCATTTATATATACACAATAGGCTAAATAAACACCGTACACTTGCATATATTATGTAAGCAAAAACATTTGTTTTGGAATGTGAATAATCGTTTGAAAGCCATAATATTGTGTATCTCGTTTTCCAATTCACACAATTCGCGAGAGTAGTATGCCATTTAAATTCGCTTCCGGATAGATGTCATGCTCTATAGTAGGCTACATATCAATCCTACTCCTAATTCCGTGATCCTCCATCTGTGGAGCTGATTGATTGGCTGGGCAAGAAGACCGTCCCAGTAATGGGCGTGATATACTCGATGTGGGTTAGTGTGTCCATCCTGCACTCGAGCTCACGGCACATTTCAGTCTACACACGCTTCACATAGTCTACAGAGATGGATCTCGAACAAATGGGTCCCCAAACCTTCTTGTACGGTATGTATGACATTAAATTATCTTAATTTGTTCTTGTCATATATTCTATTAGATCACGTATAGTACGTCAACGTGGCACTAGTAAGTTACGCAAACTGAGCATGGCGTAGTGTAACGTTAGTTGCCAGCCAACTACCCCAAGTTATATTCTCGGACTTAAATTGCTTAGCAGCACACGTTGATGTGTTAACTGTTATAAATACGCTGTAAGATCGTTTTAAATAGCTCGATGTGAAGTGACATTGAACAACACGTGTAGAGCATGAACTCTCACTAGCTAACGTTAATCGGGTTGCACTACACCACACGTAGTGGTAGTCAGCAATAACCGTTAGATATATTTATTTTGGTTCGAGCCTTTTATATGTAAAATTCAAAATAAAGCTTCCACATTTAATGTGTCGAGGAAAAGAAAAGAAACGTTCACAGCTCGTGTCTGCCTGCACGCGCTCTCTAAACACGTGCACCGGTCCTGGCGCTTCAAAATGGCGTCACTGTACTACACGTGTTAGATGAGACAACGCACTAAGAGTCTGAATAGTTGCAACTTAAACTTATGTTCTTCGTTAAATGTCATAAGTGAAAGTGATGCTTGTTAAATACTGTTGTTTTTCTTTAGTTTCGTTTTCCTAATAGACACACCCAGGTCTTTTGCTTAAATGATAACGTACAAATGCTAACGCGCTTGAAACTTATAACAATGGAAACGCAATTGTGGTTTAAGCATTTTGTCGGCATTGTCAGTGCCTTAGCAGCAAATACAAATGTCAACGTGTGTGTAGAGCATCTCACAAACCTCGCCACGTGTACCGTTAGTCCTTTTCTACCACATGAAACCATTGACCTTAGTTTTGTTGCAGTAGCACGCCGTTTGATTCAGAATTAAATGGGCTATAACGTTAGGTCATAAAATTAACGTGAACGAATTGTTTTCTGGATTCATTTCAATGGACCGAATCTCAAAAACGTACAGAACTGTAAGTTTCGGATTGAGTCAGACTGAACTGAATCCTTTATCAAAGAGAGAATTGCTGGAAAATACCAATTTGTAGAGTTTAGTTACACCTTCCATTGCAGAAGGGATCTTAATTGTTTAAATATTTTCTAAATAAACTTTTTATTTTATTTTTTAGGTTGTGAACTCAAGGCCGGCAAGGAAATCACTTTTAATCCAGAGGATGATGATGATTATGATCATCAGTTATCAGTCAGAATGGTACTTTTTTTTTTTTTTTTTTTTTTTTTTTTTTTAAATGGTCTTTCTATTTTTATTATCATATAACATTTCATAAGGCATTTGTTTAAGCATAGCTGTTGGTTGTTGCAGGCCTGTGTTGATCCCGCAACAAAAGACGAACTGAACGTTGTGGAGATCGAAGGGCACGATTCAGAGGGTCAGAAGGTCAAAGCAGTTCTGGCCACACTCAAGCCTTCCACACTCCCCAGCGTATGTAAAACACTCATCTATGTAATTTCACACATCTTTTGGGTAAACTTGAGTTGAAATGCTCTGGTAGATTAACTAAAGATGCGTTCGTATCGCAGGTGTGTTTGGGTGGGTTTGAGATCACTCCACCTGTTGTGTTCCGCCTACGTTCTGGCTCCGGTCCAGTTCACATTAGTGGACAGCATCTCGTCAGTGAGTACTTGTGTATAATTATTTAGGATTGATAAACGCGGAAAACTGCTTTGGGAAGTTTCTTATTGGTACTTTGCTAACAGTCATGGGAGGAGACCAGTCCTTTGATGAAGAGGAGGAGGAAGAGGAAGAAGAGGAGACATTGACAACATCTAAGAAGAGGCCAGCACCTGTGACTCAGAAGTCTTCAGTAAGTTCTGGAATGAATTGGGGTGTTTTCGTATCTGTGTGTAGATTAATGGCTCATTTTTCAACCTACTTTGTCTCATAGAAAAAAATGAAGTTGGATGAAGAGGAGGAGGATGATGATGATGATGACGACGATGAAGATGAGTATGTGTTGTCTCTTCCATCTATGTGAAGTCATACCTATTTGAGTTTAAGTAATAGTATTTCAAGAATTTCAATGAAATTTAAAATTTTTATTTTACCTTCCAGAGATGAGGATGACGACGAAGATGAGGAGGAGGAAAGTGAAGAAGAGTCTCCTGTAAAGGTGAAATGACTTAATCGGGTCCTAAATCTTGTAGAATGTTTAAAACTGTGGTCAGAGATTCTTATTTTCCTGATCATTCTCTCAGGCAAAGAAGACCCCATCCAAACCACAAACCCCTGCACAGAATGGAAAAGGACCCAAGCCTAACACACCCGCTAAACAACAGACCAAGACTCCTGAAAAGAAGAATAAGGGTGACAAGAAACCACAGACGCCCAAAACACCACAGGTTTTGACTGTCCCAGAGCTCAAAGCCAAGATTATGGCGAGTGTAGAGAAGGTACGTTTTCCTCTGCATCCTCTATGCTTTGGGATACAATAGGAAAAGTATGATTTGTGCATGATGTTATTGAAAAGGAGCAAAAAAAAAAATCTTACTAGAAAATGGCACTCATGTGGTTTTTGTTTGTTTTGTTTTTTCCAGGGTGTAGCGTTGCCAAAATTACAGCCAAAGTTTGAGAACTTCGTAAAGTTCGGCTTAAGAGTCAACGACACAAAGGTATATGCAGTTTTCTTGTCATGATATCTTTTAGTATTGATATTTGTCAGTTAGGGGGAAAAAGAACACCTAAGACAGTGTTTTGTTTTTATCAAACCCTGCAAATTTAGATTTTGGCATACAGCAGTTTTTCAAATATTTATGAAACTAAACCTTGCTGTGTAAGATAAATGAAAGTAAATGCTTCTTAATTATAAAGGTGTGTTTAAGTCATTGTATGCTTGAATTATTATAAATGAATAGATGCTAGCTTAAGTAATATAATATGAATTGTGAATGAAGGTCTTGCCTGTAATTCTGTTGTTTTTTTTGTTTTTTTTACCCAAGGTAATCGAGGAGCTCTGGAAGTGGAGACAGACTGTACAATAAGAGCTAAACATCTTTTTTTTTGCTTAAATTATTAGGCACCCCACCCCCCCTTTTTTTTTTTTTTTTTTTTTTTTTTTTTTTATAATTTTTACCATGATTTTACTTTTTGTTACCTGCAATTTTATGTTCTTGCGTACCCTTCACTTTTTATGTCAAATCCGTGCCATTTCCTGAAAAGACTTTACTCCGAACCTTTTTTCATCCATTGCAATCCGGCCTCTCCTCCTCCTCTGTTTTTATGTCCATGGAGCGTGGCCTTAATTTGGCAGCCTCGTTGCTTAAATGAAAGTGTGAGCAGAAGATTTCAACCTTCTAATTTATGATTTGTTTACTACCCGTCCATGGTTTCTTTAACATTACATGGAAATGTGTGTATGGCATGTATGGGATTAGAGATGCACCTGAGAAGTCAAATTACTGAAATCTTGAATAGCTTGACCTGATTCGCAATGCATGATTAATGGGATTCAGAATGGTATCAGTGATGAATTCCAGTATTTGAGCAGTTCATGTAAGTTTTGTAGTTGTCAGTATCCTGTAACCTGCTAGAAGGTGGGTGTACTGTGTGTTTGGGATTGATTTTATTTTTTTTTTTATTTTTTTTTTTCCAACTGTAAGAAATCCAAATGTCAAGAATGTATACTGTTAATACCATGTTCTGTGCAGCTAAATCTCACAACTCGCCTGTGGAGTGCAGCTCTGGGTTTGTTTGTTCTTTTGGGTTTTTTTTTTTTTTCAATCTGTTTAAGTGCAAATAAAGTTTATATTTCAGTCGTGTCAACCCATTAATGTTGATCATAAAATTCCTTTTGGAGGAGTCAAAGCTGTTTGGGTGGGTCTCCTCAAGTTTTGTTCTATGCCTGACTGTGACGTTTCTGTTCAATGTCTGTTAGTCTGAACACCTAGCATAAAGAACATAGTATTGTTTTTTTTCTCTTTCTAAGGTTGTATGTAAAGTATAAGAGAGAGCGAGAATATTTAGAAATATTTGGGTTATGTAATGTGGTCTCTTCAGAACAAGTTGTTAAAACCCGCCTGCCTTGTTAACCAGACTGGTAGATTGTTTTCCTTGTATTCAGAAACGTTTGGGCTGATTAAGGTTGTTGCTTTTATAGCTGTGGAACTAACTGGTTACATGTAATCAGATTCCAAAAATTAAGTATTCAAGTAAAAAAAATATTTTTTTTTTTACCAATAACTTAATTTACACCATAACAAAAATCATTTATTCATGCTCCATAATTCCTCTTTTTCAGGCTTACAATACACTTAAAGTTGTGTCTTTTAAACAAAATGCACATTCATGTTTCTTTACATACGATGCAGGCATTCCCAAACTTTTCGTCATCGAGTCTTTCACCTAACATATTTACATGAAGTACCCTGAGATTTTAAAATTAGTATTTTAATCATTAAAAATTGCATTAACTATGTTCAGTTTCCGTTATGTTGTTTAATGCTGTCATACAGGTAAATTTTATTTTGATTCATGTTAGCATTTTAAAATAGTTTGCTTTAATTTTACGCAATTTATCATTTAATTAAATAGCCTTTCATTGAAATCAAAAACCCTCTGCTGCTCCTGTGACAATGTAATGTTTAATACATTAATGTTGTTAATGACAACGAATGGAATGTATTTTCTTACTAGTGTACTTACACTTACTAATGTAATGGATTGCATTGATAAGTAGCCAACATTTTTTTGTCATATAATTTTGACTCAGTAACGGACTACTGTGTTTTTTTTCTACCAAATAAATTATATTTCTACATTTACAAAGTGTAAAGATATAAATAGGCACGACTCTTGTGGTGCCACAGGTTTGTAAATACGCCTGTTCATAGCTATATTTTCCAAAGCTGCATATTTTCCATAAAAACTTTTATTTTTATTTTTTTTATCCGACGTTTAATACCCTATACATTTAATTTTTTGTTGAGTTGCAGACTCACTTGCGCGTGCTAGCCAGCAGAGGGCGGTAAAACACCACGCTTGACACATCACCGTAGAAGTGATGTCATTGCCATGGATGTGGGAAGGAGCCAGGAATACTTCCTGCGTAAATTACCTTGAGCATTGAGTCTATATTACCGAAGGCTTTCTCAGACGACCCCAGCTCAACCGTACACATCACCTCACCCTCTCCAGTCAAAGAGGCCCTGGCACAGGTCACTATAACCATCTGTCCGCAAAGAGCTGTGGCGAACTCCACAGGTTCACCCCGCGCGAGCTTCGACAGCATCATAACGTAAGGAGTCTGTTAAATCACTTTATAATGGACACCCCTCCATTTACCCCCCACCCAGGCCTTTAAAACAGGTCAGTTCCTGAGAGTCAGCACTTTGGGAGGAGGGAGCTGGTTGCAGTGGGCATAAAGGCATTTTTATGGTCCCACAGGATCCCGCGTTTATCTGCTTGAGGACATAAGTGCTTCTTTGCTGTGGCAGGCATAATCGACTGCAAGCAACTACCAGGACTCAGTGTTTATTTGTCGATCAAGTTGTGTAGGACCTCTGAAAGCAACACATTACTCTAGACAAAAGTGCTGCTTAGGGATTTGGAAAATGTCTCTTCTAAAAAATAAAAATAAAAACCTTAAGGGAATAACAAATTAAGCAAAGCACACTTTTTCTGTTAATGCCAAAACAGAATGTTTATTACTTTTTGTTTGCTATTTACATATTTATCAAATACAAAGTATAATACAGAGTTTGGGATGCAACAGCACACCTGCATCATCTAGCAAACCCTTGTTTTGTCTGAAATTGTTCTTTCCCTCCGACACACAACATTCAACCATCGAGGCTTGATTCGAAGCAGAGCGGCGTTTGGAGTCACTGCTGAATAAATCTAACCCATAAAATAAATTGCAACCACCCCGTACAACATAATACGCCTTTCTTTTGAACGCTTTATGCGATTTCTCAAATAATTGCAGGATGCAGTTTCTTAAAACAGTAAAAAAAAAAATAAAAAAAAACTGGTTATTCTTCGAACCACTAAAAGACACAAAAATCATAATCAAAAAATCAAAATCATGTGTGTCTTTTTGTCCATTTATTTTCATAAATGGCTAGATTGGGGGCATTTTAGGTCATGCAACTCGCATTATAAATAATTAATTCATGGTTACTTCCCTCTTCTGCATTAATCCTGTATTCTACAGCTTTGAGTGGAGATGGGTGGGTGGGGGGGCAAATGAAAGGATGGAGGAGAAGATCAGAGGATCTGTAAAAGGGTCAGCTGAGATGGCCTGATCCATTCTACAAGTCACTTTGTCAATGTAACTGACCCTAATGGGGATAAAAGTCTCTGGACGTACAGAAAACAGACTTCATTTATTCTGCAGAGGCTCGTACGACGCAGGACCGCTTTATTTGTATGGGCTTGCTCACTGTTGGATGGCCAATATTAATTCCTCACTTTTTTTGTGGAATGGAATAGTCTTTTAGGACGGAGATAAGCTCAACCAACATCCCAGTCCATCAAAAAAGAAGGAGAATGTCAATTGCTTCTCGAGTTCTGGTACTCATACGAGCGCAGTCACTCCCCCAAGCTTGCCGCTCTCCTCGCTCGCCCAAGGCTGTAGGTTCTGCAGGGCGAACAGTGATGAGTTGTGGATGCAGAGCGGGTCTGATGGAACTGAATCCGTCAAAGACTTCTGAAAAGCATCGTGCTGGAGTTGAATCATCAGCCGGTTGGCCTGCTGACGCTCTGCCTCCCTCTCTTCCGCCGTCTGCCGTCTGGCATGAGATGATATAGAGAAAATTAGAAGAGTAGAAGTTTGCCACAAACTTGCTCACGTGCGCATTTATTGCAGATATACATGATCAAATATGCTAAAGCAAGGGTACAAGAAGATATAGTGAGCTTTGAGCAACAAATCACTAATTGCGTGAATATTTCACCAACATATGGATTTAGATGTAAATCATAATTGGGTATGTAATTGATTAATCGAGGTAAACATCCTGCTTATTTTGACTTTACATTTGTGCAGTGCTCATGCAGCCCCTCCAAAGTGTTTCATGTCGTTAGTGTGTTTGCCTTAATTAATAATACATATTTCTTCTTGACAACACCATTATTTTCCCATTAATTCTTATAGGTATTACGGCCGTTAGTAGGTCAAATCTGAAAAGTGATTTCAGGTCATTACAGACACTAATGTGGTTAGTCTATATATATATATATATATATATGTGTGTGTGTGTGTGTGTGTGTGTGTATATGAAGAGTTCATTTGCAAAAACTGATAACTCAAAATCCATTTTTTTCATTGTGCATTTCAATTAATCTCAATCAAATTGCTGTTGGGTTATTTTGAGTTGGTTAAATATGACTAAAAAATACAGCTAACGAACACAATAAAAACACAATAACATAATAAAAAACATGATTTTTGAACAGTTATCTGTTTTAGCAAATAAATCTAAAAATATAAAGGCCTTTATTTTTGTTTAGCTTTTAAATAGTGAAGTTAAAATCTGCATTTCAGTTTGTTTAATAATTTTATGTCCAGTCAATGAATTTTATCAAGTCAATCTTTCTATCGTTCCAATAATTTCTGTTGCCCGTTTACAACTAAAACCATGTTATATTAAAACAATCGGGCACCTATTTCACAGTGTGCTATTGGACTTCATCAATGTCCAGACAAAAAAAGATGTGCAATGGGAAATATAGCGTAGTGATATTGTGGCGTTCTAGTGCCTTTGTTCCTCATATGAGTTTTTTCCCTATTTTTCCTCAACATTTCTACATTTTCCATTAGAATACATGTGTTTTTCTTTCTGTGTCTCACCTCCACTTGGTCCTGCGGTTTTGAAACCAGGTTTTGACCTGGGCGTCTGTCATTTTCAGAGTTTTAGCCAAAGCTGCTCGTTCAGCGCTGGCCAGGTATTTTTGTCTGTGGAAGCGCTTCTCCAGCTCACAGATCTGCACTCGGGAGAAAGACGTACGGGGCTTCTTTCTCTTAGGTGGTGTGCGGTTCTGGTACGGGTGACCAATACGCCGAGCCACAGTGAAAGGCGTCAGGGCTGCTGTAGTATGAATAAGGAAGGAAAAACCAGTGAGAGATGAGTCATAAAGAGTCTGACACACAGCTTATGTGTGACCTCTTTCTGTCATGCATACAATTTTTTAGGCAAAATTAGAATCTGCTTATGTGATTTTTTTTAAATATAAGATACATAGTATTTTTTATACATACACTATAAAATATTTATATGCAAAATTGGAGTATATTCAGATGCATTTATTTATATTTATATTTATATTTTAGAATCAAGCATTTTTATATAATAATTGTTAAAGAAAAATGTTATTTCTAATTTGTTTATGAAAGACTGTTAAGAAGTCAAATGCTTCCACTTGAATGTTTGTGTAATTGTGTGCTACATTAATCAGCCCAAGTTTCTGACTCTTGCTGAGTCAAAGGAAAACTCTGATCCTCATCATTATAAATTACTCCGTGCCTTCATGCACTATACCTTTTAGATGTCAAGTTGGACTTTATTTTATTGATCGATAAATACTAAAACCTCTCTTAAATAGATGGATTGCTGATGCTCTTAGGATTTGTTGAGAGGCCTGTTACTCAGGTTACATACAAGCCATACAATAAAATCACACAAAACATATCCTATTAATGTTGCATCAAATACAAACAGCAGCTGCTCTCCTAATGACAGTAATTACCTATATTGTTCATTTATTTATTACCCAAAAACACACAGAGCAGCAGAGAGCGCCTGTTACCGCAGCTATAGGTGGCAATAATTAAAGCTGGTGAAATATTGATATGTCTTTCTAATAGCACAGCGTTCGCATTTACCCCAGAATAAAGAAAGCTGGTGATCTATGTGACAGCTCTGAATTGTAAGAGTTCATATTCATATGCAAAAGAGCGGTTAACCTAAATAAAACAATACTCGTTCATATAGCCCGCTTGGTAGATGTTCAATTCATATTTTAAAAAACAAAAACAAATAAGCCTGAATATAATTTAATCTGGTTAATCTTTCAAAAACAAAAAACAAAAACGCGATTATATTAAGATATGTGTTAAAAATTGCACGTCCAATAGGATTACATTTTAATCGTGCTGTTAACAGACACGTTGATCTAAGATGAACATCTCGAGGTGTTGACTTACTGGCCTTTTCATTTAATTTTGCCCGTAACCGGCACAGGTGTTTCACGCGCTTCAAGGTCAAATAAAACTAAAAGAGCTTCTCAGCAGCATCCATTCATCTCTTTGTGGAAACAGCAAGATCAAGTTTCCCAGACATACTGTCTAATATTTATTGTATCGAAACCTCCACCAATTCTTTCAAAAGCACACGTGCAACAGCATCGAAGTTTGCACAAACAAAATGGCAAATAATTAAAAGTGCATTATTTTAGGAATATGCATTTCTGCGAAAACTTGGAAAGACATTTTGAAAATATAGGCTATTCTACTCTGTTCAAGTAATCCGTGTTGCGTTTATATTACTATAGGATATAATCAAATATATTACCTGACTCTTTTATAAATGTAGGTTACTTTATGATAGGCTAACTAAAGCATCACGTAATATCGTAGGCCTAAAGTTATTGCTAAAGTATTGTTATTATAGCGTCACCGACAATAGCTGTGTGTATTGTTTTAGTGCTTCTCTCATGATTATGCCGTAAAGTAAAACAGAATCAAAAATACAAATATTTAAAAAAAAAAAATAATAATAAAAATAAGAAAAGAAAAGCATTAGCTACATTTTATAAGTAGAAAGTCTGCTTGATTTTTACTGTCAAAAATCCACAGATCACCGACATTTTAAACTACTAATATTTTAAAACATAATTCGCATAGAGTTTGGATTTTTACAATTAGGCTGCGTTTGTGTTTTTTGTTAGCCTATAAGACGCAAATGAACTTGGTGTTTGTTTTCTCAGACAATTCACCCTTTCCTGATTCTGACAGCCACGTTTTTTTTTGTATGAAAAACGAAAGGAGCAAATCGAAAGAATAGGACTGTTTGTTTACCTGCAAACCTGTCTTTCGCGAAGCGCTGGCTGCTCTCCATCCAGGGAAAACTGAGGCTCCCAAGACCGGGTACCGCGCTGGCCATGGGTGGAGGTACGGCCGCGGCCAGGGGCCTGTGAGCCGGGACCCTAATCACTCCTCCGGGTGCAAGGGTCAAGTTCACTCCGTACGGACTGGACTCCTCATATGGAGCCGCGATACCGTGAAAAGTGCCGGTTAGTGTCGTGTACGGCGTCGCGCTCGCTCCTGTTGGGCTGCCGAGATGATAACCGCCTCCGCTGCCGCTGCTCTCGGAGTTATTCCTGCTCGAGTTCTGCTGTGGCTCTTGATCGGTGCCGCTGAGAATCTGGTCAATGCCGAAGCTGATGGGTTCATGTTGAGTAGGTTGTGATGTTTGACTGGTGCCACTTGGGCTGGAGCTTGGGGCTCGGTCCATCCTCACCTCCCGAAGCTTTCCAGTGAGTTTATTCCACAGGCGATTTCGGACTGCCCTGGAATTGTACTATGGTAAACTCTAGGATTGAGGGAATCCTAGTAATAGCTGCTTTGTGATGTATTACTCCTCGAGATTCAATTCTTGACTTAGGAAGGCTTGGACGCATTCGTCTGTGGGTGAAAAGTTTTTGGCACGAGGACTTGGCAGATTTCTGGCACTCTCTCTCTCCACTGGATCCCTGCGCGGAACTCATTGGGCTCTTCTCTTCTCTGATTGGACGGTGCTCAATCTCCCTCTCCTTATTGGCTTTCATTTTGTTACAAGTCAAAATACATAACGGGTTTTGTGACATCATTCTTTAAAATGCAGATCGTTTAAGTCCCCATTTTCTGTATTGGTCAAGTATCTCTTTATTATGGACATGCTGACATCAGCACGTCATCACTGGCTTTTTAAATACTTGAGTATTTAATAGAGATTCTGCCGTACGTGGCCTCATGTGGAAAATAAAGCGCTCATCAACTTCATTTTTTACCGACCTTTTGTGTAGAAAAAGTGTAGTTAGCGTAGTTTCACAAGGAATGTATAATTATATGACTTTAACAGTTTTATAATCGTTAATCTCTAATCGGCGTAGCCTATATTTAAACCAGAAACACTTATCAATTCACGCTTTAAGAAAAAAAAAAAAAAATCAAATTTATATATTGCCTAAAGCAACTGGAGGAGTGCGTTTGACCTCAAAGATGCCCTCAACCTTTTTCTAATATGTCAATCATCTTTAGACTCGTTCTCGGCTTTATTAGAAAAAACTAATTAAATATCCTTTTTATTTATTGTGTCCATGTGGCAGTTGTAATATATTGTTCATATGAATCGCTATAAGACTAAATACAACATAAAGGGTAGGCTATTAAAATAATAATAATGACCTAATAATAATAAGTTTAGGATTCCTATTTTTGATAAAAGCTTTAAAATTCTGATTTATTTTAATAAACCATGTAAATTGAAGTGTTTTATTATTTCTGAATGTTTCGAATATTAAACTTAGTCTGAAGGGTATTCAGACTAAACAACAAACCGAGATATACTAAAGTCTCCCTAAATTGAACGGTGTATTTATGTCTGATATAGAATATGCTATCATTCGAAAATAATGGTAACGGTAAACACTGGACATGGATAAGTACCTAAAAAATAACAAGTTACTACTTTTGTTAGAAATAAGCTTACTTTTTAAAATGTTTTAAATCAAATAATTCAGTTCCTGTTAAACATTTCCTAAAACGCTGCTGGATCGAGTCCTATATAGGCCCAGCATCATTCCAATGACTTTTTAGATGCTTTTTAGTTGTTGCATCCGGAAACCGTCAGTCTCCCAGCTGTGCTCCTAAAGGAGCCTGCGCTGTTGGCGCTCGGAGAGCTGCACTCCCTTGCGCTTATTTAATCGAGAGTGTTGGGACACCCGATCTTCTGACAGCGGATCTAAGTGGTTCCTTGTAATCTGCCACGTAAAAATGATTATGCTCTTTTGGCCTGGCCGCCGCGTTTGATTAGCTTCAGGGGGTGGGAGCTGGTGTGGAGCAAATCCGTTTACTTTGAAGTAGTTGATATTTTAATAGACCATTAGTGAGTGCTGACGCTAAAAAGCCTCGTTCCCCCGGGAGTCCGGCCCTCGTCCAGTGGCTGAAGACGCTTACGTCATTCCCGTCGTTGACCCATGGTCACTGTTTCTGAGCCTATTTGCTTTTATCATGCCACATGTTCTCCTCTCAGATAGATAGATAGATAGATAGATGTGATTCATTGACGTGTCGAAGTTACCTTACTTCAATAATAAATCAGATCGCTTAAAAAAAAAAGCCTAAAAATATAGCCAACAAGTATAAGCTACAATATTTAGCTTTTTGTATTTTTGGATATTATTATTATTGTTGTTATGTGAACTAAAAATATAAATTCCAAAAGTTGTCCCAAAAGCGTTTTAAATGTGAAATTTAAAATTTGCTGTGCACCAATGAAAAGTTCTGGTATGAATGCAACCATAATTTAATATTTTCCTTTTTGGGAAGTGGGTAGGCTATAACATGCGCTCACAGGCATCCCGATTCTGTGAGGGACACAAACGGTTTCACCTGGTAGAGTGCTGGAGGAGAACTCGACCCACTTCTTATCTTTGACCCGTGCAAACAATTTAGCAGTCGAGAATCAATAGATTGATGAAAACTGAATTAAAAGCGTGAAATCCCTCGCTCAAAGAGCAAATAAAGGAATGGTTGGCGAATTGTTGGAGTAATTACCGGGGATCTGCATATGAGCGGGCGCGCGTGCCACCCTGCCCCCGGCGCTGTTTTTATTGCGCGTGTCTGCCGTTATCAATTCTGCCGAACATTTTAAATGGGAGTCTGGCAGCCCGCAGTATAAAAGCGCTCAGATAATATGCAAAAAGACGACGCTGCTTTTGAATAATAAATGACGCACTTTTATAGAGGCTTTAAAACACCTGTGATGCTACGATATGAAAAGACCATGATAAGTAATAGTGCATTTAAAAAGGATCTAGTATGTTTTTATTACTATATTTTAAAAAGCATAGAGTGAGAGAGACGGCGGGAAGGAAATGGGCTGAATGAGGAGGGGCTGGGAGCCAGAGAGATATCTGTATTATTGCAATAAAAGCCAAGAAAAAGTGAAAGGCGCCGAAATTCCCTCCCAGCGAAATACCCTGCTTAATGAAAGTTTAGAGTCTCTCTCTATCTCTCTGCCCATGAAATATTCACTCAAATGTTATATAAAGCTCAGCGCCTAATGTCCTTTATGGCTTTTCTTTGTTTTTCTGCTTGTTGTTCTTGCTTATTATTCTTGGGCTGTAATAGAACTCCTTTTAATTTAGTTTACATGGTGCGTCATCTGCGCTTTCTTTCTTTCTTTTTTTCTTTGTTTGTTTGTTGGAGAGTGAATTCATACATGTGCATAATCAAAACGTGTACATTTATGCGTGCATATCTAAAAGCAAAAACTGTGGTAAGAAAGTAAAATCATAATGGATTTTTGCACTGATGTTTTTTTTTTTTTTGATGCAGTTAATATGTGTTCAAAAAAAAGACACGCACACATAAGAAAGTTTTTTAACCCCTCCTGTTTGTTATTACATTATATTTATATGATATGTGTAAGGATGTGTGGAGGATATATATCAAATGAAACAAGAATATTGATCAAGGTGATAATATTTCTAATAATATGTCTTTAAAAAAAAAAAAAAAAATTCTAAATTGTGACACATAATTTGTTTATGCATTTGAATTATTGTTACCAATTGTATGTGCTGTGCAGAATTAAACCATTTTCATTTGTTCACCATTTGAATTAAACTTCTAGAAATTAAACTTATGGGTAGTGATGGCATAGTGATTATTAAGAAGTAAATCTGAATACCAGAACAAATTTTAGAATAATTTACAAAATAGTACATTTCTGCATTATTGCAACCCACCAGTGTTAGTCTGTAACGACAGCACTTTCAATAGCTGACTGTAATTTGTACACATAGGCATGCATTGCAGCTTTCTAAACTATTTTAATTCGCGGAAGATAGATATGGAATATTATAAAAGATCTGAGACCTATAACACACACAAAAAACCCTTTCCTGTCTCCCCTTATTGATTCACATCATAGTTTTATTATCAGATTACATGCAATTCAGGTATTTCTCCTGTATGCAGATACACACATATTTACAGTATTTGTCCCCACAAATATCCAACTGACAGATTTAGTTTCACAACATGATTAAATAAGCCTTCAAAATGAGCAGTCTGTCACACTGAGATCAATTGACAAAAGACCACCGTACTGTAATACGCATACATTTGTCTGAATAATTACAGCAGTCTGTATTTTGAAGTAGACAGATTAATGCAGTCAGACATTTGTTTTTAGATGCCAGAGAACAGAACATCTTTTTCATATTATTCTTATTCAGCATACAATTAGCTATACTTATTATTCTTCATCTTTCTCTGCTTCTTATTGTTGTCGTTCTTCTTGGTGTTTTTATTAGTAATCTGCAATGTATGGTAATATGAGTCTATTTATCTGCATTCTTTATATGGGGTATCAGAAAGCAGCTGAATCAGGAAAGACCCCCTACTGTGGGACACTGTAAACAGAAGCAGATCTATCTGTGTGTGTGTGTGTGTTTGAGTAAGGGGGAGCACTGCCACAGGCTTTTGCTTTTAGAGATCTCAGAAACTGCCCCTGATTGAGGAACCTGAAAAAAAGATGAGCAAGAGAGAGAGAGAGCGTGCAACGCACAGCTGTTTAAGACAATAGAGCAGGCTTTAGTGTAACCTGCTCACTGGGAGCATTTCAGCAACAAAGAGCCAAAGAGGAGTTGCCCCAGGGAGGAAATGGATAGCCTCTCTCTCCCCCTCCTCTTGCAGAGCTCTCTCGCTCACTCACTTTGGTTCACACAGACACACAAGTGCATCTCTGTGCCTCATTATTGCTCAGTGTTCAGATGAGCTACGCTCCATTGAGTGAAGAGATGGAGAGAGTTTAACACACCACGCTGTGGAGAAATGAGCCGCAATCGGAAGTGCTCCTCTCGACGTGTGTGTTTGACTCGACCCTGTTTGATGTGATGCAAAGATTGTGGTCTTGTAAATGCTTCACTATGGCCATTTACTGCTTCCACATTCTGTCTGTCTTGATGAGCTTTATCAGTAACACAAAACAGTACTGCCTTGGTCCCCCATCTAATCCAAAATCTTCAATAAACTGAACAAGTTTTATTATTATATTTAATGTAGTTACATTTTATAACAATACAATATGTAATGTAATTGCTTTAATATTATTTTTTATCTCAAATTTGTTATCCTAAAGAATAAAGACTGTTGCATTTGTTTAAAAAATAAATTAACATTATTGTTGTTCAAGTACAATTATGTATCATTATTTTGCAATTTAACATTAACATATTTTATAATGTCTAATATTTAGATATAATTTTATTATTATTAATTGTATTATTTTTTGTTGCATTAATTTTGGAAATAATATGATGCACACCACACTTGTATGAACAACTATGTGTATGTATATATATATATATATATATATATATATATATGTGTGTGTGTGTGTGTGTGTGTGTTATTATTATTATTATTTGTTTGTGATATTTAGTATTACATTTTATAACCTCAGGCTATAAACTTTAATAGTAAGATATTTAATCACATTAAATGTTTAATTTAGTATCATTTTAATAATAAAATGAAATTGTAATATTTTTACAATTATTGTAATTAATATATAATTTTTTTTACAGTTCAACATTAATATATTTTAATGATTTAATATAATTTCAGTATTTACATTTGTTTCTTATTCAAACGTTTTTTTTTTTTTTTTTTTTGTTATCCATTAGCCATTTATTTTACATTTAAATAACAATATATTTTCACGGGAATCAATGAAATAAACATTAATGGCAGTCTTTGGACGATTACAGGATGTTGCATAAAACATAACCAAATCAGATCCCAGACACAATCCATTGCTAACAGGTTTGCAGGTGAAGCCATCATCGAAGCAGGCAGATGTGACGGCTGTACACGGAAAGCAGACTGACACTGTGTGTGCCGGAGGGGACGGCAGATCTGTGGCATGTGGAGCGCAGAACCGCTGCTCTGATGGTTGAGTGCGTGGCTCTGTTTCGCTTTAATGGCAGACGAGTAAAGGGGTGCGTGTTTTGAGGGGGGCAGGAACCACTAAAAAAATCTGACTTCTTTGGCCTGGAGAATAACTTTTGTTGGGATCCTCCTTAATCACCACCAGGTTGTTTATTTTGCTTAACTGTAACCTTATTACATCTGCATTATGTTTTTTCTCTTTATACGTGCCCATATCTGAGTGTGTGTGTGTGTGTGTTGCCCGTGTGTGGCGTCGGTGTCAGCCTCGCTGTGAATCGTGTCAGAGGCACTCAATAAAAGGCGATTATGCAGTGTGTCGCTGTGCCTCTCTTTGTCTTCCTAACGACTGCCTTTTGACCTTCTCACCCTGCCTGCTGCCTGCCGGCGGGAGGGGAGGGAGTACGGACCAGCTGCCACCAGTCTTACTGCCCCTCTCGCTGGCAGAGGCCTCGGCTACAGCCCCTGCTCCTCCCAGCACGCTGGACCCTCAGGGTGGAGCAAGCTGTTGAGCCACCAGTCTCCCTGCTGTCCCACCTGCCCTACACACATTTATACATACACACACACCGTCTCTCAGCATAGCCCGAGGCATCGCTGTCTCCTCCTATGTCTCATCCATCTCCGCCCGCTTCCAGGCCGTTCATTTCATGTTTTGTCACTTTTTGGGGGGTTTAGTTTTTAGTCGTATTTTCCTTTTAGTAGCAATAGTTGTTTCCCCCTCCAAGCTGTTTTCGTCTTTTTACAGAGTTAACTGTCAGTTTTAAGTTACATTAGGTGCTGACATAAACTTGTAGCGCAGTTTATGGACTCTTCGACCGGTTTGAGGGCGTTTATAGGATTTTCTATTAATGTTGTTTGCTGTCTGAAGTATGTGTGCGCTGACATCCAACATGAGGCTACTGTGGGATTTAAGGGATAATGGTGTTCATTACGGACACTGGAAAACTATAGCGACATTTTACAGTGAGGCGGAGTTAGGGAGTGTTAGCATTAGCATGGTCTAGTAGCTAATGAACAGAATGTTTTGGAGAATTTAATCTAGGTGGATGTTAATGTAGAATTGTTTGTGTTGTTAATTTTACATAGCCTATGTTTGTGGGTTTGAATTGATACAAATGGTTAAGGTATATGTTAAAAATGCATTAACGTTATATGCATTAATGGCTAAATGTTCTAAAAGTAATGCTGATTGTTGGTTTGTGTGCTTTAAAATGTATCGAAGTAGATCTTTGGGGTAAAAACGGTATGAGTTTCTTTTCTTCTGGAAAACAAAAGAAGATAGTATGAGGACAATGTGTCCAAAACCACAGACTTTTACTGTATGGACAATAACAACATTTAAAATAAAGGCATACGGGTTTAATTATTATATGTTTTAGGGTTATGTATGTTAACGTGTATAGTGAACTCAAGTGTATTAGATGCAGGAAATAAAAGAAAAGCTGATATTATTTCCTCATTACTACCTTAATAGCTTCAACATGTTTCAACCAAATTAAACTTGTACGCTTTGAAGTTTGTTTTAGCAATGTCCACTAAATGCTCTTGCAAACCAGCAGCAATGAGCCAAAGCAATGGACACACACACATATACACCCAGAGAGGGTTCTTTCTGCTCTTTTCGTTCTGACATCTCCATGATGGATGGCTTTCAAACACACACTTTATGAGCTGAGCATTCATCTGGATTCACAGCATCCACAACCAGATTTATCTGGGACGTGTATGAATGTGTGTGTTGGGGTGTGTGTGTGCGTGCACGCGCATGTGTGAACCGAATGTGAAAAAAAAAAAAACTCGGTAGCGATAGAGAATCTGAGATTCAGAAAAGTTTTTTTTGTTTTTTTTATCTACCGTTACTGTGGTCTTTTTGTCTGAAATCCATATTTTTACCTTCATTCAGAATTATTGCGAATTTCAAATAAAAAAAAGAGCGCTAATTAATTCAGGATGTTTTGCCCCAGACGTATTCAAAACGTCCCACAGGTGAATGGCGAGCCTCAGGTGTCAATCAAAGCTTGTGGGCGGGGCTCCGCGTGGCCAGAACAGTTCATAATGAAGGGGTTCTGCAAATTGACATAAGTTTGGGAGAGGACTGTCAGGACAGGGGTTTGGAATTTAGTTATTCTCTCTCTCCCTCCATCTTTTTCTCCTCCTGTCTCTCTCTCTCCCTCCTCCCCACTTTTCAGAGCGATTAACGCCCGGAGGATAAGACAATAAATCCTGGCCGCGCTGAATGAACGCCATTCATCATATTCATTTTCCTGTCGATACAATTATGAAAAGCCTCTGGCCTTTCTCTCTTTCTCTGGAACTCAATTCTGCTCAGGGAAAACGCAATTAGTGTGAGAGTAGGAGAAGGCTATCTTCAACTCCCTCTCCTCGATTCATCCTTTTCTCCATCCCTCCGCTCCTTCAACTTTTCCCGTTTTGTTATTCGAGGGGAGCTTGCGCGCTCCGTGCCGTTCGGAGTTGAAAAGTTGCCCTCTCCGTCCATCTGCTCCATGCGGTCGGTAGTTGGAACGCAGACTGACACCTGCTGGTCAGCGTCTCTGTCGACTCCGAAGCGCAGACGTTATTGATTTATCATTATATGCGTGTGTTTATAAAGCACTTTTCGGGCTGACTGCACTTTGCTTGCGTGTGTGTGTTCAAACAAGAGTGCAGGAGTCTTGATACATGTGCTTTTATAATACGCACTGTATCATACTGTACCACGCTTGATGTATAGAGTTTGCGCGAGAGGAAAATAAATTTCCATTGCCGCGTGTATGCGTGTTATTCGAGCGCAATAATTTGTTTCAATGTAATGTTTCTATTTGAGTTAGAGACGATGACAGTGTGAACCATAAAGTGGAATACGGGCTGTACTGTGAATATATCCCGGTATTTTATGAACATGCTAAAATATCATTTACACTCTCTGAGCAGCACTGAGGAATAGATTAGCTGAAATAGAGAGGGGAGATTCTCGAGTCCCATAATGCTTTTCAAAACAATTTTTTCATTTTTTCGCTATTATTGTTGTACGGAGAGAGTGGGAAATGGACATGGATGTGGGCAGGGGGGAAGGAGTGTACAGGTGAATTAGAACAGGAGGGAGAGATAGAGCCACTTTATGAACGCACGAGAGAGAAGAGGAGAGCAATAAGGTGAGTAACCAGCCCTGCGGCCCTATGCTGCCAGACTATTTAAAAGTTATTAACACACATCTTTAAAAGGTAGAGCAAGAGAGAAAGAGAGAGTCAGGAAGATCGGCAAAAACAATTCTGTTAGAAGAGGATCCGCATGGATGGATGGATGGATGACTGAATGAACAAGAGCAGTGCGTCAGATGAGAGAGAGAGACGGGCCAGGTGTGGGGCCAGTCGTCCTCTGTGGGTCTCCCCCCGTCTGCCCACCCCCCCTCCTGGTGCTAATTGATTCTGGCTGCTCTGAGCTGATTAGTGTGAGGACTCATGGGGTCTGAAGGTTTAAGCCAGCTGTCCCAGAGCAGTGTGTACCCCACCACCCACCTGCGACACTGACGCCCCCTACTGGAGCGGCAGGGTACTACCGCGTTCAAGGGGAGGGGCGGGGGCAGGGAGTGGACAGGAGATACAACACGCTTAATGTAATTTTGATTGCCTTCAGATGCTGAATGCAGAGTAATTAGTTAATAGGTAATTAGTAATTATTGTGTGCTTGGCAGATTAAGTGCTTGAAGCTGCGATGTGCTGATGTGATGGGTCTCGGTGGTGAAGCGCCATATCCTGAAGTCAAAACAGAGATGCAGTTTGTGTGTTTTTCACTTTGCAAATGATTCACTGACTTTCAAAGCGGAAGAAAGTTTTACAGGACCAGGACCGGTTCTACGAGGGTGCTTAAAATCAATAGCACCCTCAGTTAAAGCTGTAATGGCATTTCATTGCAGATTTGGCAAACTATCCGCTTTAGAGATCATTTTTTATTTAAAAAAAAAAAAATGTCTGTTGATTTCTTGAACTCAACAGCCAATCAGAGGTGTTTAAAATCTACTAGAATCCACTAGGTCTTGTGTTTAACACAAATCATCTCATTAAAACAAAGGGCCGACGCATTTATATAAGAGATTCATTGTGCAGCATAGAGAACGTCTTTGATCATAACAGAACTTTGTGAGATTGCGATGAATCAAGATAAGTGACAGCTTTTAGTGATCATAAACGGAGCATTCTTTAACAATGGACAAATGCGTTCAGTAGGCCTAAATTTGTGTTTGAACTCTTTTGTGATGTAAAGTGCTAAATAGTTTTAATAGGCTACTTATTTTTGTTTATATACTGTCCTAACAAAAAGTAATTGAGATTATTTTTGTTGATTTACTGTCCTAAGGAAAGGCGCTGGAGCAGCCTACTGTTGCTATGGTTACCTTCTCACGAATGTGACCTCTGAACACAGTTTTACGACCAATTATTACCATACGTGTTTTATGAGGTGGCTAATTTGTGGTAATTCGTACAAACTTTTGTACAATTTGTCTAAAACCCCAGTGACGGGTAGGTTTAGGGTTGGGGTTAGGTGTTGGTAACTCGTAAAATACCTACTTTTTAGCAATTGAGTGAGGTCGTAAGAATTGGAATTTAGCCTCCACGTAAAGTATATAGGAATTGCCATGAGATCGGGCTTTACGTCTGGTCCAACACAGTCTCACGACCAATTCCTACGTATTCGTACGAGGTGCCTAATTCATACGACATCACTCATACGATTTTGTACAATTTGGTTAAAACCCTTTGACGGGTAGCTTTAGGGGCGGGGTTAGATTTAAGTAATTTGTACAAATTCATACGAACTGGCAACTCGTAAAATACATACGATTTAGACGAAATTGTATGAATTCGTACGAGTGACGTCTTAAGCTGCCTTTCCACTGCACACGACGAACGACAAGAGTCGGACCGGAAGTCATTAATTTCCAATGGAGAGTAGTGCGGGGGCTGCGTAGAGTTCCGATCATATGCGTATGCGGAAATTTCGGATTCCGATTCCAGCTGCGGATGCGTTAAAATAATTGAACTTCTGCGGTTAGACCGTATGCGACCACCTGACCGGATGTGACATATTTCAGTGACATGGGCGGCAACGTGACGGCTAACAAACAGCAGATAGAGACAGCAATGTCAATCAACCTGTCACTCAAGTGGCCACGC
>JAUMHP010000059.1:6610563-6621988 GCA_032361065.1 Enteromius trimaculatus
AAAAAAATTCACCCCCCTTACAGTTTTCACGAAGGGCAAAATTAGCTATATAGACACTGCCGTGTCCGGAAGTCGTGTGCAGTGGAAAGGCGGCTTTACGAATCTGTACGAATTAGCTACCTTGTAAAAAATGTCCGAATTGCCATGAGATCACGTTGTCTGATCGCAAATGATCCTTCAGAAATCTTTCTAATATTCTGATATGCTGCTAAAAAAACCTTTTATTATAACTATTATGTTGAAAACAGCCGAGTAGAATTTTTTCAGGTTTCTTTGATGAATAGAAATCTTTTGTAACATTTCGAATGTCTTTCATTATTTTTAATCAATTTAAAAGCAGCCTTACTAAATAAAACTATTATTCTCTATAACAACCACCACCCTCATTTACATTTATAATGTCAATGCTTATTGATCAAATTCATTTCTATTAATCAAAGAATCCTGAAAGAAAAAGAAAAGTTTTTTTAATATAAATTTAATATTAAATAAATAATAAAAACATTTCTATTTGATAAAGCAATATCAAAAATACACTTTAATATTTTAAGATGACTTAAATGACTTTAATATACACTTATTAACATACACACAATTATTATTATTATTATTATTTGCCCAGAAATATGAGGTGTATGTAGATTTTGCATAAACCCATTATTTAAGAGAAAAACAGCTAAACAGGAAAGGAAAGAAAGGAAGATAAATTGTAAACGAACAGCTGAATAAGTGTAAATGTTGTTGTATGAGAACTAAAGAAAGTTAAAAATATGTGTTTCCATTCATATTTTCACCTCTCCCAGGTAACTGGCAAACTACCATACATTTTCATCTTTAACCGTTTGAAGTGTGGGTGTATACAGATTGAATATTTGTTAATGTTTGCCTGCTATGATTAAGAGACAAAGTTGTGTGTCGGTGTACCTGTCTTTGTGTGCGCATAAGTATGTGTACGAGCGCGTATGTTTGTGTGCGTTTGGTAATTGGCTGTATATTAAAGATAGTTGTGATCCTGCCCTCTCTAACACAGCAATAAAGCTCACTTAGAGTGTTTTATTAAAAACAGCCAGCGAGAGGGGGGGAAGACGGAGGGATGGGGTGGCAGAGACGTAACAACACAAAAATATTGGACTTTTTCCTGTATCATTTTTTGTCTTTAAAAAGTCCAAATGACCACTCAAATTGGGTAGTGCATCATTTTCTGTCATGCAGCTGAAAGCGTGGCAGACAGTTCTAATTCATCATTTTGGTGATTTAATAGCTGAGAAATATATTAAAATAATAAAATGTGGGCTGAAATGCCCTGGATTTGCAGTGATAAATAGCCCTCTCTGGCCTGATCGGATTAGTTGCACTAACAGATATATTGCGGTCAGGATTCACGCAGGCACGCACGATTGTTTTCCAATAAAAAGTTGCATATTAAATTCCAACACAGAAAAGGAGGGGAGAGGCCCTTCTATCTACAAACCCTCCAGAAAAAGAGATAGAGGGGAAAACGAGAGAGATGAATGTAGAGAGGGAATAAGGGATTTTAAGTGTTACACCGATACCATCCGGAGATATATTGCCAGAGCCGAACCACCACAGCCGATAAGTAAGCTACTTAAACTTATTTATCTGGACATTTATAGCAAATTCTCACACATACATAATTCCTCATGCTCAGAGAGTCATATTAGCATGCTCACAAGCTCATAAACTTTCATTTAAACTCTCTCTCTCTCTCTCGCTCCCACCCTCCTTCGTTCAGCATCCCCGAGGAAAACATTTGGAGTCTCATTGTCCTTCGACTCATCAGGAAGTGCTTGGTTGTAATTAATTAGCTCATTTGTTTATGCAAATGTCTGCAATTAAGTCATATTGTTTGTTAAAGAGATAATTTTCTAAATCAAAAAAAAGATGTCCTGTATCTGAGAGCAAATGATGTTCGTCTAATTAAGCACATTAGTCCAAATTTGTAATTAACAGCGCATAATTAGGTGGGAAGATATCCTGTTTATGCGTGACGTCATCAGGGGTTTAAATGCACAGAGCGAGAGTCTGACAGACAGATGGGCAGGTAGACGGAATCGCAGACGGATAAAAAAAACAGACAGCGAGGATAAAAACAGGTGAAAATCAGACTGTATCCAAGGGACGTGTGTGGGAGATTCGTCAATTTTCCAGTTTTTTATATGGAAAAAAATACATTGATTCTAATGTTTTCCATTGCAATCAGTGCAGTTAAATATGTGTGTATTTATTTATGTGTGTGTGTGTGCGCGGGTTGGTGGGTGTGTTTGTGTGAAACACGATGGAGGGAAGGTGTTTGGGGTCAAAGCGGTTGAACATTAAAGGGTTAAATCTCTTTCATTATTACTCCCCAAATCGACCTGGGGGGATGCAAGGAGAACTGATTAGAAAGGAGAGAGGAGGAATGAGAAAGCTAAAGAGAGATGAAGACAGAGGGCAGAGAAAGAGAGAGATCTCAAAACAGTCCGATATAAATCATAACAATCATAACCTCAGGGCATGTCATGATAAAGAAGAGAAGGAAAGAGACAGAGCGAAAGAAAAGTGAGGGACACTATACAAATACAACCACAATGTACCGCCAGAGGAATTGTTGTGATGCTTATTTGTTAAAATATGGGTTTGTACATTAAGATTATTGTTATGGTTGTATTCAGTATGTATATGAATTAGGAAGGCCTAAATGTGTGGGGAGGTTATTTTATGCAAATACAGTGCAGGACTGGAGCACTCAAGGATGCAAAAGCACCATAAAAATGTTATAAAAGTAACCCTCACATGCCATATTTAAGTCTTTTATCTTTGTGTGAAAAACAATCTACAGTTAAGGTCATTATTTACTAAAAATCTAGATATTTAGATACATCATTTAGTTATTCTAAAAATATGTTTTTGTAGAGGTTGTGTAGTCGTTCTATTTATAACCACATTATCCTGAAGAACCCTTGCATGATGAAATGGTTCTTTGTTACAGAATGTAGGTTTTTTTATTCCCACCTTTTGTCTTTTTTGTTGTTGTTGTTTTAAATCTGTAACTGTCAAAAAATGTATTCGATGCCACTTTATTGATTTTTTGCTGCTCATATATCAACACCCAACGACACTGTCAACACACTCTCAACAGCCACTTCATATTCTTCTTAAAATGTTTATAAATTTTAACTTAACACTCCTACATTAAAGACTACGGTTACAAAAGAGAAACTTTTGTGTAACGCAAAGGTTCCAGATGTGTAAGGTTCCTTAAAGTTCCCAATAAAGGGTAAATGTGGCCAGCCAGCTCTGTTCAATAGAGGATACCTCACCCTTCTTCTCCACTGAATAGGCTAGTGACAGAAATCTAGAAATTATGATCCATATATTATTATAATTTTTATTTCTTGAGTATAAACACAGCAAGACAATTCTGAAAGTAATCATGCAATCTCGTAACATTTTAACGGTAGCGTTTAGAACTATTTTTCTAAACAGTGTTCCTTTGAGTCTGATCTTTTCATTGAAGCATTACAAACCCAGACTGAACGATCTCTTAATGAATCGAATTCATTCGGTTCAAATTCAACTGACTGACTCTGATTCACTGCATTAACAGCTCACTAGAGGGGACTTAACTTTAGGTTTATTCCACTCAAAAATCTCGAGTATATGGCTTCAAGAGACATATTTTTGATCATTTTGGATTTTATGATGCACATGTATTACTTTTGCTATGTGGTGTAGCTTACATTTTTTGTTCTGTATGTGTGCTATGTGCACATAAAAGTAGGCCTTGTGTGTGCGTGTTTTTGCCATTTTTAATGCGTCAGGGGGATAAGTCTAAGAGAGGGCTGAAATGAGTAGTCTACCTCTTTTGGGATGGAAAATGCCTCTGAAGAGATTTTCGCCAGACCAGCCTGTGTCCCAAACAAGCCACAAATGAACAAATAACACACGAGAATGTTGCATTACGCACCACAATGAGCGGCGGAGTAACACCGCTGTTTACTGAGGATGACGGGACACATAGTGGAAAAGCAGAAGATATTAAAAGTTGAGGGGAAAACCACGACCGTGGAGTGAAACCGAGAAAAAACTAAAACGATGAGCGATCGAACCGCGATCGTTTTATCCTCGCGCGACTATAAAGTCTCTGGCTACTGTCCAATGAGTTTTACACCGCTTTTCTGTTATGGGTGACCAGGGGGAGGGCGAAAGACAATGTCATCTCTTTGTAATTGGTTTTTAGTTTTAATTTCTTTGTGTTTAACACAAATAGGATGGTTCTATTAATGTTAAGTAGGCTTGTGTAATAAGTTTCTATGACCTGCAGGAATTCCTAATCATTAATTCAAGCAAAAGCCTAATGACCTTCTAATCTGTAGCACTTATGAAGAACATTAGTCTCTTTCTCTCTCTCTCTTTCTCTCGATCTCTCGTCCCACCTCTCTCTCTCTCTTTTGCTAAGAAAGGCTAATTAAAATAGCCATTTGGCAGCCTAGCGTCCTAATTGCTATTCCCATCATTGCTGGTCGATTGGGAGGAGATAGAGAGATAGAGGAAGGGGATGGAGTGAGGAAAAGAAAAGATGAGCGAGAATAAGATTGATAATGAGATAACGAGTCATTAGAAGCGTACATTAGCGAATACAGCCCTGGCTAATGTCCCCTCAATCAGTTAGAGCTCTCTCATCCTTGCCTGTCTTCTTTTTATCATTCTGTCCCCGCATGTGCTTCCAGCCATCTCCTGTCTCATATCTGGAGAAAAGGATGTCCTCCTCTGGCTGGTAAAGAGAAAGGGCTGTGACGCGCAGCATTTTGGTCAGGTTTGTGATCATATAACTTTTAGATCACTTTTGCTTTAATGAAACTATGGCATTTTGATGTAGGGTTTATAAAAAAGCATCAGGCCGATGTAAAAGAATATAGGCTATAATCTGATTTTGGATTGCAGAATGATTCCAAGCAATATTTGAATATATCCATTGCGCCATCTGCTGGTGATCTGACGCAACGCATGTTAAAAGGAAACTTGCTGTTTTGGATTTATTTTGAGCATTTGTTCTGCATTTAAACAAAGCATATGCGCAGTTACAATCAAACGGTTTCATTGCCTGAGAAATGATTAGATGTTCTGTAAGCTTCCGACACATCGCTTTGGAACTGCACGTCACATCCTTAACAGGCCGACTTGAGATTATACAACCTGACTTAAACCATTCACATCTTGCAAAGAGTTACGTCATGCCAGAATATTGACCAGCAGCTGTTTGTCACTGGTGATTCACTTCTTTCTTTCTTTTTTTTTTCTTTTTGCAAATGCTCTTAAATGCATTGTGTGCAAGAAGGGGGATTACTTAAGGATTCCGGGAAGGGATCTACACCTAATCGCTAACATACAGTTCAGTTGGCAGGGAATTGCACAAGTGCAAGAAATGTGGGGTGAGAATTAAAGACAAAGAAAATAGTGACATAGGGATGGTGTAGTTATTTGACACATCACATCACATGACCTGTCACATCTCAACTGTCGTATTAAAATACAAAAGCCAACCAAAAACACCAGAAAAAGAAACAACTGGAAGTTAGTTTTCTTGCTGCATTGTTTATAGTATTTATTCATATTTTGAATGCGCTTTTATTTGATATTTTCAATTATATTTAAGCTTTAGTCATTTTGTTATGCACTTTCATATGAATTTAAAAAATATTTCTATATATAGCTTTTAATTAATTATTAATTTGAGTCATTTTAGTACTGTATATCAGTTAGTTGCCAAGGCAACATTTCTAAGCTTTTCGTCTAACCTAATATTTGTGTTTTATTTCAGCTTTTTCAATTACCAATAACAATTTGAATACTTTTAGCTGTAGTTAACAATAACACTGGGGGAAGGATATTGAAGAAAAAAACTATGAACGAAAAATGTAATAAAGAAAGAGGTATATAGCTCTCTGGATTCTTTGCCTTTTCACTAAGTTCGTTTGCTTGCTCTTAGTTTTGGAATGGGAATGTTATTGCTGTCTTTCAGTGCATTAATGGTCTCTTTTAGCCTCTTACTGCCTTCCTTTACAGCTTTTTTGTTGCTCTCTCTCACTGCCTTGTTTGTCCCGCTTTTCCGTCTTCGTATCCATATTCTGTAGATGCCTCCCAGAGTCAGAAGTAGTATAAAGATAATCAATGCAGCCACATCTAGACAGTAGTAGGAGTACGTGGACATGTTGTAAGCCTCAGCGTGCAGATGAGATGCCCCTTTATTGCGCAAGACAAACTCGATCCAGTACACTGCTTTGTCGAGAGGATGCAGAGGCCGGTCTCGATGTAAACTGGAGAGCTTCTGCATGTTCTGACGATACGTTGGGTTCCCTAAGATATCTCGCAAAGCTTCAAGAAACTCTTCAGTTGTGCAAGTTGCTGCATCCAGCATCCGCGCAGCCCCTTTTGCCTGAAGACGTACAATGTTATCTAACTGGTCAAATAGCAAAGGGAGTCCCAACACTGGCACCCCATGATATATTGCTTCGTATAGACCATTGGTGCCTCCATGAGCCACGAAAGCACGGGTATTTGGGTGGCCCAGCAAGTCATTCTGTGGCATCCATTGAACCAGTAGTGTGTTATTGCCCAATGATGAAGGTCTATCACCAATAATGCATTTTGCTTTGCATGCGGGCAAAGGCTGTAGCAATGGCCTCCATGACCTCTCGGGGTAATCCTGCAATCAGTGTTCCTAGAGACATCACGACCACCCCATGTTCTCCTGAGCTCTGCATGAACTCCTCCAACTCTGCAGGAAGAGGCTTGGCCGGACGACACTGGAAGCCACCGATGTAGACAAGGTTTGGCATGGAGGGCCGTGGGAACTCAAACACAAAGTCTACACGGACAAGCCACAGCTCCGCCATCTGTTGCATGACTAGGAGGTCGGCCCCGGGAGGGAAGTATTTGAGCAGCAAGTTAGAATACATGGGAATCACCAGCCAACGCTCTTGAATGAGGTTCAACCCATAATGTAGAAGATTACGGGTTCTTTCCAAGAAACCCATTTGGTCCGTCAGACCTGAGCCAGGAACAGGCACGTAGGATATGGGAGAAGGTGCGATGGAGAAGTGGCCTTCCCCGAAACTCATCCAGCGGACGTTATAAACCATCGGAAGTTGGAGGTAATGTCCCAGGATGACTCCACCTGGCATGGCTGGGTCAGTGAGCATCAAGTCATAGTTAGCCATCTTCATTTGTGTCATCAAATCTTTGTTCTCCAGCATGGTGGTAAGCATGGCACAGTTTGCAGTGTGAGCGATTTTTATAATGCCAATAAATTCTGACATCTGGGCCAGCACACCCATCACTGGACCCTTTCTGCGGGCCTCAAGAATCTGTTGTACTGCGTTCTCAAACAGGTCCAGGCCTATGTATTTCTTATTGAGTTTCAATGTGATGGAAGTGTAGTAAGGTGAGTTTTCCTGAATGAACCAGCTGTCCGTCAGGCGAATCACACTCAGCTTGTGTCCATGAGAGTGCAGCTTCTTCACCAGCACCTGGGGGACACTTAGGTTTTAATCATGCTAAGCAAGTTGGATTGCTTTTTGTGTCTGTATCTCCAGAGCTCCGGTATATGGAAGCTAGTTTTCACCTCAGATTTTTCAGTTGAGATTTTACATCTCATAGTGTTTATTATTGTAACTTTTTATCTTACAAATGCAACTTAGTTCACCCCAAAATAAAACTTCTGTCATTAATTACTCACCTTAATGTCATTCCTAACCCGAAAGACCTCTGTTCATCTTCGGAATAAAACAATAAAAATATTTTTGATGAAATTGCAAAAAAATTAAAGAAAAACGTATTCTCATTGTTGAGCCATTGATCTCACATGAACTGTTCTACTGATGTATTTACTAAGTTTCTGGACCTGGGAACATTTCAGTTTTTTTTTTGCTATGTATGGAGGGTCGGATAGCTCTTTGATTTCATCCAAAAATATCTTAATTTGTGTTCTGAAGATGAACATGAGGTCTTACAGGTTTGAAATGACAGAATTTTAATTTTGGATGAACTATCCCTTTAAAGAGTAGTTCGAAATTGAAAATTTACCAGATCAAATGTGTGTGAAGTTTTAACAAACCTTCTTTTTTGGCTAACCATTCCTTTAAATTACATTGTTGTTTCTACCTTAAGGTAAAAATGGGCTTCCAAACCGGCAATAGTTAACTTATTAATATATATAAATACTACTCTTCCTGTGTATACAAATCAGTACCTCCATGTTCACCCAGTGACTGCCATCAACGGGGAAAACCAGGATCTTATCGCCATTATAACCACAAGGTAAAGACAGAAGTAGAGATGTCCAAAGGAAAATGAGGGAAATGTATCCACACATTCCTCTTAAAATAATAAAAATAATCTGAATGAAAATTCTAAAGCATATAATGCATATTTCCTTTAAGGACATGTATAAATATAAATTCTATAAATGCAAGTTAAATGTCAACAAATAAATAGTTTGTAAGGTCACATACCCGAGTCTTCTAGTTTCAGTCCCACAAAAAAATGTTGCTATGTAAAAGAAAAAGCCTTGACACAAAGCTCGAGAGATTATCCTCCCTGTTAATTCCTCTTTTGTTTTCTTGTGAAACATTTCTCAGCCCTAATCATTTATGTCCAGCATGATATTCAAACTCAACAGTGCCACAAGTCAGCCACATACTACAACTTCACGTACATTAAATAGGTTTCAAGAAATCTCATTCTGTTTTCATTTTTGAAGCATTTATTCATTTATACAGTAGCAGTAAGTTTTCTTCAGGAATGAATTGTGCTCACTTAGTTATTGAAAGACAAGATTACTTAAAATATTTAATCCAAAATCACCAGAGACTAAACAAAGTAAAGACACAGACCCTTTCCAAATGCATCCAAGCCATTCAAAAAATATAATTCAAGCAAGTTAGATATATTTCACTACTATGCCTCGGTTTCTACAATCTATATTGTTTCTATATATTATGTAGCAGTCTGTCTATTTAATAACTGTGACAGTCTGAACTGGGGGCATCTGGACTGCAGGAGCAAATGCTACTGGTTGCTGTGTGATAATTTGTGTGGTGGTTGCCATTGGAACGGGTTGAAACACAGGTGTTGTCACTACAGTGACCGTTTGTTTGCGGGCTTTGATTTCTCTGCTCATCTGACACCAAGAACACCACATACAACAGCAAGTCACCATGATGTCCTCGCAGATACTCCCCTGTTGCAACACATACAAACAAACAATTGTTCTGAAGCCCTTTTTGATGTTTCACTAGGAGAGAGAAAGGAAAAACTCACCCCAATATCGTATTTGTGGCGAACCGCCACCCTCATTCCCAGAGACACAGGTGGCACACAGATTGGAATCCCAAAAGCTGCAATGATGCCTGGACCGAATATGTCCAGCAGAGGCAGACAGGTGTTCTCCCCAAAGTCCCCAGAGGTGGTGCACATAAAGCAAGGAAAGCACCAGAACCCATAGCAGCCTGAGGACCAAATAAATAAGTATAATGTGATATTACTTGCATGGTTTTTAATGAATGATCCTTTAATATTAATTATAAATCTTTTAAGCGAACTTACAAGAACACATGTCCTTGCCACAGTCACATATTCCTGAATCCCAGCCACTGTTCATTTTTGTCTGTGTAATTACCGCCGCCATTGTGATTTGACTTTACTAATATGGAAGGATGACAAAGAAAGGAAAGTTTTTTTATTCGTAAAGACATATTTGATTGAACTACCTTCTAAATTTGAAGGTAAACACATTTGCTGTAAACATTACACTATAAACTGAGTTGAGTTTAAACTCAAACTGAATTTTCCTATAGTAAAGCTTTGAATGTAAAGCATTTTGTTATATTCTGTACAATCTAATGAGTCTATTGATATAGATTTTGCCAAAAATTGTAATTATTGAAATGTAAATTCTGTCATCATTTACTCACCCTCCAGTAGTTCCACACCTGTATGAATGTCTTTGTTCTGCCGAACACAAAGGAAGATATTTTGAAGAAAGTTTGTAACCAGGCTGTTTTTTTTCATAAAGCAGTACATGCTAGGAGCTAATGGAAATGGAAAACAAACCCTGTTTGGCAAGTTTGTGATTCACTCTTGCAGGCAGCATATTTGCGCTTATGTAGATTCTATATAAACTAAGTGGAAATAGCAATGCTTCACATGAAGTGGAAATAGCAATAGATAAGGGCTGGGCAATGTATGGCATGATATATTCTTGTGCGTCTCGTCAGTAAAGCCGGTTCTTTGTTTAGCATTAAATCTCCATTAGCTGTTTTCAAATGAAGCACCAGTTTATACACAGATCACTGTTAGTTCACCAAAACAAAAATTAGCCTGTGTTTTACTCAACCTTGAGCCATCCTATAGGTGTATATGACTTTTTCTTTCAGATGAATCGTATCGGAGCTATATTAAAAATGTTAATACCAGAAGTGAGCGAAAAGTGTTTATTACATTTGAAATACTGATAATTTTCTTTTGAAAACACACGGATTGTGTTTTGTGAGGCATTTTATTATGGATGCATGTACTTTATATGACGTCTTGTGGACTGTTTATCAGAAACAGCCGCTGACTGTAATGATAGGGCTTGGAATAGCCAGGACAATTCCCAAGTGGATTTGTCTGAAAAAAGAAAGTAATATGCTCCAAGGATCCCTCGAGGTTGAGTAAAACTGGCTAATATTCATTTTTGGATAAACTAACCCTTTAAGCAACATTAAATATTTTCCTTGGAGGAAAAAGCTTAACATGTAATTAAAAGTGTTGTGTTCTTAGTCTAGGCTCATTTGCTTGTCTGTAATGTAACACGTTAAGCGTTTTTCACTTAAAGAAAACCATTATAAGTAAAACCCTTAACACGTAATTAAACATGTTGCCTTTGCATTCTGGGCTCATCTGCTTATCTGTACATAGCATACTTTATTGCAACCTGATCTCACAGAATTACGTGAAATAACCACAAACTCTTAATGCATAATTCCGTGTTAGTGTCACGTAATAATCGAAAATTGCGTGATTGGCTCACGTAAAAGATTACAATGTAATTCAGTGACAGGCATCAGATGTGATCCACGCACAGATTTGAATTCAAATATTGGTTAATTATATTGCCATTATTGTGTATTGGGTGTGATTTTTCACTGTAAATAGTCACAGCAGTTTTATTTATATTCATTTATTTATATGAGCACGTAACCCAACACCTGCCCCTAAACCTACCACGCGTTAATAAAAGACAAGATAAACCAGCAGTTACAACTACCAACATTATTTATTTAAAAGGATTAATATTCTAATTATTTCCGAGACAAAAGGATTGATCACCATCTCTCCGTCCGCCGTGACTCATCTCTACTGCCTGCTGCCGCTTTGCGCA
>JAUMHP010000059.1:6632696-6649107 GCA_032361065.1 Enteromius trimaculatus
TCTGCCATCGTTGTTCAGGAAAGTACTGCAAAGAATCTGCCTCAACCATTTGCTTACGGACTGTCCTGTGCTACGTTCGAACTACATTTGGATTATCAAATACTCTGAAGAACATTTACAGTGTGATGTTTGACTTGTGATAGAAAAAAAAACAACTCTTGACAACTTGTGTGTCCAGCCCAGTGCCACACTAAATCATATCTCTACTGTTTGCAAACATTTCCCAAATCAGGTTGTTTTTGCTTTGTTTTAAAATGCCTGTAATATAAGTTAAAATTGTATTCAGTATCATTACCTTTAACTTTGAACTATCACTACCTTAAACTGGTTTGAAATTGTATGTGTGTGTTATAAAGAACATTGTTATCATTCATTTGTAATGCATGTTTAGATTGCTCAATTTACTTAAAGTAAAGCTTACTTGCTTTTTTTTAAGGCATGCTTTTGAGTAAATTAGACTGATGTTTAAGTAAATACAACTAAGAAATCCCAAGTTGCAGGAACTGCTACATGGGTTAGCAAAACTTGCGTGTAAGTTTACAACACTAAATAAACCTTTGTAAATACAAATTACAATTCTTATTTGACTTTACTTGGTTTGCATGATTTTTTTGAGTAAGGTCAACTAATTGGATTTTACAGTGTGGTTCCTGAAGCCTATCGACAGCGATTTCGAAGCTGGAGAAAGAGTGATCGGCAAACACACTCTGAGTTGGTAAGAGATCTGGTTTATTATTTTGATCGTTGGTGCATTGCGTCTGCTGTAGATGATTTTGAAAAATTGCGTGATCTCATCATTTTAGAACAATTTTAAAATATTGTGCCCAAATACATTGCTACATATATACATGAGAAAAAGCCAAAAGACGCAATGGAAGCTGCAGTTTTGGCAGATGACTATGTATTAACACTTAAAAAAAGATGTACAGAGAAGATAGATTAGGTCAACAAAGGGGTGGTTTTAATAAAAAAAAATAGGGTGGGGGTAAGGAAATTTGAGCAAAATTTTTCGAAAGCCGACAATATTGGTCGGGGAAGGACTGACAGAGACTTGGTGTGAAATTACTGTTTTAATCTTTTGCATCTTTTAATCTTTTGTGTGTGTGTGTGGGTGTGTTTTTTATTAATAATTAATCCTTTATAAACACCAATACAACACCAATACATATTTGCAGTAGTTTACTTATTTGTGTGTCACTTAAGCAAGACAGTTGGGTTTTTGTATTAGTGATGTTATGGGGGCGCTAAGAGGGTGTCTTGCCCAGGAAGTAATTCCATGTAGAACCGCCACTGCTTGTTTAAACTGTTAGACTAGTCTTTAAAGGTATCTCTATCTCCATCTCATATACACTCTCACGTATAGTTGCAGTGATGCCTATAAACAGGTTATGCTGCTTATGTTTGTTTTAATAGGCTTGTGAGGACAGTGAATATGTATGAATGTACAGCAATTATAATAATCACAAAGTAATTAATTTTAATCTATACTCAAATTTCCAAATGAATTAATCAGTGTAATGAATGAAGCATTTCTATAGTGCTTTTATTGTCGTACACCCAAAGCACTTTACAATCATGTGATGGGATCTCTTCTCAATTACCACCCATTTAACTAAATTAAAAGTTTTTAAATGGAACAGATTTACACAGAAAATCTGCCTGTAATCACACAAACAAAACAAAAAAATCTTATTATTATTATTATTTATTATTATAATTTTTTTTTTAATATATATATAAAAAAAAAAAAAATTATATTCATTACACTTACAGATGATGTAGCCTACAGTTTTCACATTTCATCCATAATACATGTCCAGGGTGCATATCATATCAATAGTGTGACATAATTTTGTTTTCAGGTTTGCAAAGTAATTTACGAAAAGGAACTTGACTGATTACTAGCTCTTTTAGCATCCAAGCAGCAGACAAACAACCTCAAAAGAGGACAAAAAGTGATTAAAAAAAACTTAATAAAAAATATTGCCTTGTTTTTTCAAACCTTTTCAAGTTTTAAAAAATACAGAATGTAACATTTCGATTAACTTGCTAAAAAAAGACAGAAACAATATTAAGCGGCTTACTTGCTCTTCTTGTGCAACTGCTCCCTTTTTGGTCAAAAGAAACTAAAAGCAAACATATTTATATGTACAAGGTTTGATTACTGAAAAAAAATGTTTACTGAACCATAGAAAATATGCAGTTAAACCTGAAAATATGTTTAGTAAAGTGAGTAAAGAGAAAAAGGGGTTGTATTGTCTGATTTAACATAAATGGATGTGATATAATCTCTCCTCCCCTTGCTCTTTGCATTTTTACAAGAGAGAATGATCCGTTTATGACACTGTTCTACATTTTTTTTAATTTACTTCAATGAAAAATAACTTTAAATTGTAGGGCCCCATGTGTAACAGTAAAAATAAATATGTTTTATTAACATTTAGAAAACACTGGATGTAAACTGGAGGCAGCTGAGCTTTTAAGCTGGCATATAGATTTGTGAGATAACAGATTTTAATGTAATGTCAACACAAAGAGCATAACATGTACAGTGAAGTATTTGATCACCCTGTGATTTTGCAAGTTCTCAGCAAAAGTGAATCTAAAAAAGAGAAAGAGAAATCCGGAAATCAAAATGTATGATTTTTTAACACTTTATTTGGGAATTACTGAGTCAAATAAGTATTTGATCACTTGCTTATCAGCCAGATCTCTGACCCTCTAAGTCCTTTTATTTATTAAATAGTCCAGCTACACTCTTCTCATGATTCTAAATTAGTAGCACCTGTTAGAAGCTGGAAAGGGCTACGGGGCAATTGCCATGCAGCTTGGAGAAAAAAGAACAATTGTTGGAGCAATTGTCAGAAAATGGAAGATGCTAATGATGACTGTCAATGCCCCTCAGACTGGGGCCCCACAGAAGATGTCTCCTCGTAGGGTATCAATGATGCTAAGAATGATGAATCAGCCCAGAACTACATGGGAGGAGCTAGTCGATGCCGTGAAGAGAGCTTGTCTCCAAGGCTACTATCAGTAATACACTAAGACCTCAGGTTCCTGAGGTTTGCTTTCGGGGGCAAAGCATACCAATATCGGGTTCTCCCCTTCGGCCTTGCACTCTCACCCCGTACGTTTGCAAAATGTGTGGATGCAGTGCTGGCTCCACTGCGACTCCAGGGCATCCGCATATTAAATTATGTCGACGACTGGCTAATATTAGCACAATCACCGGAAGAAGCGAGCAGACATCGAGATGTCGTTCTCGCTCACATGAAACGGCTGGGGTTGAGACTAAACGCCTAGAAAAGTGTCCTTTATCCGGTTCAGAGAAGCACCTATCTAGGCGTGGTGTGGGATTCGACCACGATGCAGGCTCATATGACACCTGCTCGAGTAGAATCGATCCTCACTGCTGTCGTGAGAGTAAAAGAAGGTCGGTCACTCAATGTCAAGCAGTTTCAAAGACTGCTGGGTCTGATGGCAGCTGCGTCCAACGTCATAACTATTGGCCTGCTGTACATGAGACCCCTACAGTGGTGGCTCAGGAACAACGGTATATCCCTAAGGGAAAATCCCCTTCGCATGATCAAAATGTCACGCCGGGCTATACGTGCCTTAGACATGTGGAGGAACCCTGCGTTCCTAAATCAGGGCCCAGTGTTGGGAGATCCAGGTTGCCGCATCATGGTAGCGACGGATGCATCCCTCACTGGTTGGGGAGCGATCACCAGTGGTCGCTCAGCCCAAGGTCTGTGGAGCGGTCGCCAGTTAACATGGCATATCAATCGTCTAGAAATGCTAGCAGTATTTCTAGCACTCAAGCACTTCTTCACAGACGTGAGAGTTTGACATGTCCTAGTGCGCACCGACAATACGACTGTCGTCTCTTACATCAACCACCAAGGGGGTCTGCGGTCACACCCCTTGTACAAGCTGGCACACCAGACCCTTGTGTAGGCCCAGGAAAGGTCCCTCTCACTAGACGCCAGGACTAGGTCAGTCTACTGCTTGTAGCTCCGTTCTGGCCAGGCTGAGTTTGGTTCTCGGATCTGATATCCCTCTTAGACGGCTCTCCGTGGGAGATACCGATCAGGAGGGATATTCTCTCACAAGCGGGGGGCACCATAGTGCACCCGCGCCCGGAGTTGTGGAAACTAAGAGTGTGGCCTTTGATGGGGCACAACTCTTAGCCACAGGTCTATCAACCGATGTTGTTGAGACCCTTCTCCAATCCAGAGCTCCATCTACGAGGAAGCTATATGGCCTGAAATGGAAGTTGTTGCGAGCGGGTTACAGTCCGAAGGTGCCTACGGTTACACCTCAGCCAGTGGTACTGCAAGACTTTAACCCCCCTCCCTTCAGGGAGCCTGGTCAGAAGAAGTTAAAACTGTATGTGTCCAGTGCGAGCACTGGACACGTACGTCCTCAGAGCTGCCCTGTGGAGAAAGTCAGATCAGTTACTGGTAAGCTTCAGTCCTGCCAAGAAGGGGCTACCAGCAACAAAGCAGACAAAGCAAGCTTCTACAAGTTCTGCTGTTCTCTCGACCTAGCTGTGCACAACCACAAACTAGGCAGGGAATTAAAAAGTCTGGGGGCGTGAGCATCTCGTTCCCAAAGCGTCTCGTCGAAGCAGCTTGAGTTCCTGAAAAGGAACGTCTCAGGTTATGTATATAACCCTTTTCTTTGAAGGAACGAGACGCTGCGTCTCGAAGCCACACTTTTGCATCCCCTGCTGGCGCTCCGCTGCATGACAGGAGTTGTTTGACGGCCGCCATTCCATGTGCTTTTATACTTACTGGCCAGTGATGTCACCCGCCACCGACGTCCTAACTCATCATTGGCTGATTCAACACACTATTCAGAGCCGTCACACTGAAGGCGTTCCCGAAGCGTCTCGTCGACGCAGCATCTCGTTCCTTTAAGGAACAGGGTTATATACATAACCTGAGACCTTTATCTGTTAAGTGTTACTAACAAGGACAGAAATCTTATAGTTCATCCAAACGTTTATTCACCCTCAGGCCATCCAAAGTGTAGATGACTTTCACCCGCTGTTAAAGTCTGACAGCATTGTTTGTGTTGCAGATTTTGTCTATTACGATCATTCATTCACAGCGTTCTTATCTAATATTATCAATAATAATATTAATTTTAATAATATCTAGGTGAACACAAACTCCATTGGGTTACAGAAATGAAGGAAAGAAACCTGTGAGTATAACCAGGCTTAGCCAGAGCTTGTCCTCTGGCCTAAATGAATGAACATGGTGTGCATCACAAGTCAGATTTTCAGATTTATGTTGTTTAAGAAAACATAGCTTCATCTATTTTTGATTGAAGATTTGGATAGGCTACATCAGAAGATGCTATCCAACAGACTGAAACATAAAGGTAGAGCTGCAGTTAGCCAGCAGTAGCCTAGTTTAGTTTAGCCATTTGGGTAGTAGGTATTATGAATGAGATGCGAATGAAGAGAATGCTAATAATTTTCGAACCGATAAGAATGAGATATAAACAAGCACAATAAAAGTGCACACAAACGCACACACGCTTGTGATGTACCTGAGAGAAAACTTGTTTTAAAGCTTGTAGTACATCACAGTTGTGTACGGTATGATAAAAGTAAGATCTGAAGATAGGGAGCATGTGTTATTTAAGAAACATATAATTACATTTTGAAAATAACTTTTTTTTTCAGACCCAGTCTTTGAAGTAAAACTCCCCCAGAAGACATTGGGCAGAACCCCATATTGACAGAAAAATACAAAATTGTTGACATTTTTGCAGATTTATTAAAATAAATAAAAAAACTGAAATGTTGGTCATAAGTATTGTGACACTCATATTTTTAACTAAGGTGCTGTCCGTTTCTTCTGATGATCCTTGGGATAGTTCTAAACCTTCATTTGAGTCCAACTGTGTTGTATTATACTGACTGGACTTGATTTGGAAAGCCACACACCTGTCTATATAAGACCTTACAGCTCACAACGCATGTCAGAGCAAATGAGAATCATGAGGTCAAAGGAACTGTCTGATGAGCTCAAAGACAAAATTGTGGCAAGGCACTGATCTGGTTAAGGTTACAAAAAAAATTCTGCTGCACTTCCTAACAGTGCAGGATTTAAGGATTTAACATCCTTAAATGGAAGACGTTTGGGACGACCAGAACCCTGCCTAGAGCAGGCTGTCCGGCCAAACTGAATTATCGGGGGAGAAGATCACCTGTGGCTGAGCTCCAGAGATGCAGTCGGGAGATGGGAGAAAGTTATAGAAAGTCAACCATCTCCAAAACCTTCTCCAGAATACTCTGAAGTTTTACCTTCCAACAAGACAATGACCCTAAGCACACAGCTAAAATAACTTAAACCCAATTGAACATCTCTGGAGAGACCTAAAAATGGCTGTCCACCAATGTTTACCATCCAACCTGACAGAACTGGAGAGGATCTGCAAGGAAGAATGGCAGAGGACCCCCAAATCTAGGTGTGAAAAACATGTTGCATCTTTACCAAACAGACTCATGGCTGTATTCGATCAAAAGGGTTCTTCTACTAAATACTGAGCAAAGGGTCTGAATACTTAGGACCATGTGATATTTCAGTTTTTCTTTTTTTAATAAATCTGCAAAAATGTCTACAATTCTGTATTTTTCTGTCAATATGGGGTGCTGTGTGTACATTAATGAGGGGGGAAAAGAACTTAAATGATTTAAGCAAATGCCTGCAATATAAAAAAGAGTGAAAATTTTAAGGTGGTCTAAATACTTTCAGTACTAATGCTATAGCCAGTCATTCTACACGGAAATGTGCATTGTGGGGTGGAATGCATGTATGGTATGTTTTTGGCATACCCATATCAACCGGTAGCTGTCAATCTTACACACTGCACCTTTAACACCACCTAATGCTTTAGTCAAGGATATAAAGCCATATAAATGTCATTATAGCCTATTATCTCACAACTGAGACAGTGTTTTACATAATCATGACATTTTAAAATGTGTTTTATGCAGTTATACACCTTAAGAATGGTTTCAAATGTAGCTACCAATCATGGTACTCTTTTACTTAACAAGCGAAACAGGCTTTCATGAAACAAACACATGTACCTATAAAGAAGAGGTTAAAAATGTCTGTGCTGGATTGTGACATACCTTGATGCTATTTTTGCTATGTTGTTTAGCAGGTATGCTGTCACTTGGCTTGCTTTCTTTCTTCTTCATTTGTATAAAATATCCAGCAGTGAGAAACAAACCCCACAAAACAAACATGCTTTATAGTTGCTAAATGTGGCAATGTCAACATTCCCATAAAACAGCAAAATTGATTAAAATATCATACTTTTAAAAAAGGTAAAAATTTGTATTTAAATTTAACTTCTAAAATTTCAATAACATTCTGCATTATTTGTCATAAACATCTCATATTAAAGTTATAATAAAAGTTGTATCCACTACTATGCTAATAATAAAAGAATGAGAGTCATAAGCAATTTACTGCATCAGCAAACTCACAAGAAAACAGAAAAATATAGCCTAGATGACAGGAATTTTACTATACATAAAATATGCAACACAACACAACCTCCCAGAGACAGGAACAGGAAAGTGTCAATTACAATAATCAATAATTTATTGTGTAACAGCACAAGTAAAAGATATCAAAGATTTTCAGTCTTAAAATAAAGGCAATCATGACAGAAAAAACTAAACAAAACTCGCTGGCAAGCAATACACATTTCTTGCTTCATGCTTAAATTAAAACTCTTCTGTCCCATTTTGTAAATGAGTATTAATTTTTGTGTTGTTCTAATCAGCTTCATAACACATAAACAGAAACGTTTTGAACCAATGATGCTAAGTCAACACAGTCTCAACCAATTTGTACATATTCTTAGTGGTGTCAAATTTGTGCCAATTCGTACTAATTAGTACGACCTCACTCATACGATTTTGTACGATTTGTCTAAAACCACGTGACGGGTTTAGGGGTGAAGTTTAGTTTATTCATACAAATTCATATGAATTGGCATCTCGCAAAATATGCACAATTTATAATAAATCGTATGAATTCGTACGAGTGAGGTCGTACAAATTCGTACGGTTTAGCCACCTCGTAAAATATGTACGAATTGCCGTGAGATCAGGTTGGCTGAGTACATTCACTATTGTCACAATACACATCATGATATTGATCCTGCTCATTATAAACTGAGTAAATGACGTTAAAGATACAACTTTACAGACGTTTAGTAGAAATTCCAACTTAAACATCTTACACTATAAACATAATATAACATTATACTGTTCAATGAGATATATTCCGTTATGAATTCATATATACACTCTTATAAAGAAAGGTGCTTAACGATCCCATAGGTCCCACAGTTCCATTGAGAACGTTTAACATCTGAAAAAAGATTCTTTTGATGACAGAAGGTTTTTCAGGTGATAAGAAACATTGTTCTTAAAGAACCTGCGCCTGAATGGTAAAAATGGTTCTGTGGAACCAAAAATGGTTCTTCTATAACATTGCTGTGAAGAACCGTTACTTTATCTATCTGCTTTTTTTGTGTGTATTTTACGATTCTTGGCATTTTCAACAACAGCATAGCTGCTTCAAAACACATTACAAACTCCTGGCACCGACAAGAGTGATTTGCAGATCTCTTGCTTTCATCTCTCGTGACATCTGACACCAAACACAAGCTCTGCAGCATGTGGCCATCAAGCAGTCATTACACATATCACCCTGCAAATCAACACAAAAATATATTGGCAATAATATACACCAGCCTACTTATTTTGTAGGCACATTTAAAGCATGACATATTTCCACAAATAAAAATAATAATACCAATTTTAATCTATTCACACAACAGCTTCTGTGATTTCACCTTTGGCTCAAACCTTCTAGTTATGCTGCTGAGATACAGTACAGTACATGTGACAACTAGCCCTGTTAAAAGTCAAGCAAATTCTGTTTTTGATCGATGATTCTTACCTTAATGCCATATCGCTGGCGCATTGAGACCCTCATGGACATGGTTATGGGTGGGACGCAACCACATACATCCAGCAGGGGCAGACATAAACACTCACCGTATGCCTTTGCTTTGACACACGTGAAACACCAGAAACACCAGTAAGCAAAGCAGCCTGTTCACAGAGAGAGACGCAATAATAATTATATTTCTTATGTTGCTTAACAGGGTTTTATGACACAATCTACACTGCATTAGTCTGGATGTTAAAAATGTCAAAGCATAAACCCAGCTAGGGGTGAACTTCAGGGCTTCGGGTGAACTGTGCCTGGTTTTGACCTATGACAGCACTCAAAATATCTTTTGAGTTTCGTGAAAAAAAGTCAGTTGAGCAGGTTTTGACTGACAGGAGAGTAAGTAAATGTTGACAGATTTCTCAATTTGCATTTTATACAAACTTTACTGACATTCGGGAATGTCACTGTAAGTGAAACTGATTCAGTAACGGTCTCTAACTTTAAGATGGTTCTGAGCTATGACAGAACTGAGTAGGAAATAACACTCAAAAGATCTTTTGTGCTCCACAGAAGAATTTCATGATGACGTGAGTGTTAGGATAATGACAGAATTTTATTCCAATTGGCTTTGTATTTTATTAAAATTTTTTACTTACATTCAGGCACATCATCACAGCAGTCACAGATACCTGACCCCCACTGATCAGAATCTCTAGAGACCATGACAGGCTGTGGCTGCATGACTACCATTTGATTCGACATGCTTACACCTACAAACAACAGAGAGTATTTAAGAATCATAAAAATTCCAGTGATTCCAATTAATATATATGTATATATATATATATATACACTAACCCTAAGTTTCACAAACATTACCTCAAAAGATTTCACAATTTCCACAAAAATATTAAGCAGCGTTTTTTTTTTTTTAACATTGAGATTACAATGCTTCTTGAAGGGTGATGTCACACTGAAGGCTGGTAGGTTGTCCTGGCCGCTGAAATTTAAGTTTGCATCAGAGGAAAAACAAATGCTCTAAAATAAATTAAAATTAAAAATTCTAAATTGTAATATTACACAGTTTCATTCTATATTTTAATAAAATAATTATAGACTTATTGAGAATAAGAGACTTAATTAAAAGCATTAATTATTCAACATAATAATTATTCCAAAATATTTGACTGCAGCATATAAATTAAATTAAAATGAAAAAATATTATTGTATATAAAATATTATATTACTTATACATTTGATTGTTTATTAAAGGTGTTTTCTTCAGGTGTTTACATGGAGTCACAGTAACACCTATTCAAGTCCTAATAAAAAAGGTTAAATAATCACCTTAAACATACAGATACGGATAATATAAAGATCTGATCCTCCATATCTGTGTAGGAAATCTTCACTCACCTATGTGTTGAGTGGTCCAACGTATGCAGCGTATCTGCTGTTTCTAAATCTGTGATCACAATCTTGCCTTTATACTGAGTGCAAGACCATGTCAAATGAAAAAAAAAAAAGATCCTCACACTGGCCTTAAAGGAAACCTCCTTAACCTGTCGAACTCGTTCACAGCAGCATCTTTCAAGCAGTGCACTTGAAAAAAAAAAAAAAAACAGGGTGGAGAACAAGACTGCATTGCTCCATGAATATAAAGAATCCAGACATGCTCAGTGTATGAAAATATAGGTATTCATGAAACTGCTGACATGAATGCCTACTGTCTAAGAAAAAAAGATACGAAAGCTGTCACTGGGGCGGTACCCTTTCAAAAGCATATTAGTACCTCATTGTCAGTACTTTATTAGCACCTTAAAGGTACATATTTGTACCTAATGCATACATATTTGTACTTAGAAAGAAACATATTAGTAATTAATATGAATGGGCCTGCATATTAAATCATTGTCCCCACTGACAGCTTTTGTACAAGAGCAATCGTTCAAATCAGTTTTTGAAAAGGGTTTCTGAACATTCTCTGCTGAGGTAAAGAAACCCTCTTAGCAGTAGCGTCCATTAAGCATTTTCTATAAGTGCCTCTCACTCATGAAAAATGCAATATAGTGGACTCAGTAACATACCGAAACTCATATCTTGAAATGGTTATTAAATATAATGATGACAGTCACTGCACAACTTTTAACAGAGGCTTTTGTTTTCTCAACAGTTGCCACAGAACCATAAGCAAACATCTGAAGCATTCTGCAGGTCATGTACGTTCTCGTTGACATAGGTATGTCAACTAAGTCCCATTTTTCTAGTTTGGTTTCCTCTTGTGGACTCATGTGAGCATCTACTTTTTGTATTAACTGAAAGCATGACTTCAAGATGCTCAGGATGAGCTGTGTCCCCTTCAGTAATCTCTGAGACAGATTGTGACTGAAGATGAGCAGTGTTACAACTGTTACTATGGATTTATTAGTTTGGTTACAAGATTAAAGTCGGCAAATTACATAAGGGATAAGATAAGTGCCAATATTTTTTTTCCCTTTCTCTGTTGAAATTTGTGACAGAAACAACTTTCGTATATAAATTTGAAACCAGTCATGTTTTCTTTAACATTGGCTGGTCTTTCGAACCAAAATGCTGTTGATGTAGCATGTTTCATGTAGAAAGTAATTCCACTTTGAAAATTAAAGTCAACTTAGATCCAGAAATCTATGTTAGCTATGTTGTACCACTAGCTGACACATATTTAATTTTTTTAAAGTACATAAATTAATATAACACCCCTGCAATGATGCAATGTTACCCTGTATTTGTTAGGCTTGTGAGGTCAGAGAATGTATGTGAATGTACAACAAAGATAACCACATCTATTCTCACATTTCCTAACTGATGAATAAAGTTCTTTTTGAGATAAAGCTGCTCATTACAATCATTCATGTGTGTAATAAAAATTGAAAGACTTTTTATTAAACAGAAATCAAGAGTTGTGAATTGCTACAGAATTACAAATAAAATTAAATATTAAAGTTACAATTATTCTATATTTTAGGCAGCCTGAACATTATCTCTGTATAATTAAGTTATTTATTTCATATTAATTTTCCTTTTATCATGGTATCATACCAGTATGGAGTACCCCAAAGCTCAATACTAGGACCCTTACTTTTTATGCTTTACACGTTACCTTTGGCAGAGATTGTCTGAAAATGTTAATCATTATTGCTCTTGCTTCACATTTTATGAAGGACGGCTTCCTCTCGAAGGTGAAAGATTGTGCATCATTTGTGTGTTGAATGAACAAAATCACAAGAAACAAAATATACAGGAACTGTACTAAACATATTCTGAAGCAAATAACAGACAAAACACTTTCCCAGAGACAGGAAGAGGAAAGTGTCAAAATTGTTGCTTCAAATAAAAGTTTCAGTGTCAATTTAAAAATTATATATATATATATAAAAATACAAAAGCATGTCTTTTTACTTTAAGTAAATCCTGGTGACAAATTTTGGCCATTTTGGAAAGGAGTATTTATTTATTGTTTTAATTGGTTTTGTAAGACAACACATTTTAGTTTACCAATGATGTACAGTCGCTATTGTCAAACCATCACATCTAATTTAGCTGATCACACTTAATGCTCATTAAAAACAGAGTAACTGACATTGAAGATAAACAATACAGATTACATGTAGTAGAAGAAAACTTTATAATACTTGTTTCTTTAATCACAAATTACTGTACATCAGGAATCTCCAGAAAAGCATCATAATCATCTTAATGCAATATAAAAATTATTCAAAAGATATATTAATAAATATGTAGCCTTTCCAGTGTGCCAGGATTCATATTTACACAACAGACAGCTGCTTCAAAACGCATTACAAACTCCTGGCACCGACAAGAGTGATTTGTAAATCTCTTGCGCTCATCTCTCGTGACATCTGACACCAAACACAAGGTCTGCAGAATGTGGCCAACAAGCAGTCATTACACATATCACCCTGCAAATCAACACAAAAATATATTAGCCTATAATCAGAATAAAACTCATTTTGTTACATTTTTGAAAAATTGCCACACATAAAATTGATTCTTACCTTAATGCCATAACGCTGGCGCATTGAGACCCTTATGGACATGGTTATAGGTGGGATGAGACCACAGAAATCCAGCAGGGGGAGACATAAACACTCACCGTATTTCTTAGCTTCGATACATGTGAAACACAAGAAACACCAAGTAGCAAAGCAGCCTGTTCACAGAGAGAGACACATTAATAATAATCGTTGTTTTTAAATAGTTTTATAGCACAATCTACACAAATACTTTGGATGCGTTTTAGTCTGGATGTTAAAGACTTCAGCAGGTAAATCAAAGAATAGAAAATGCACACAATTTAATTCCACTTGCCTCTGTATTTTATTCCAAATTTTTACTTACATTCAGGCACATCGTCGCAACAGTCACAGATACCTGACCCCCACTGATGAGAATCTCTAGAGACCATACCAGGTTTTGGCTGCATGACTACCATTTGATTGGACATGCTTCCACCTAAAAACAGCAGAGAAGCTTCATGCGATTTCAGCAGCACAAGCGTACTAATGGCTTCATCTAAAAAATGAAGATATCATGAAAGCGTTTCTTTTGTGTTGTTGTTTCAAACTGGTTTTAAAAAGTAAAACTTCTCAAATCTATTACATTTAAAAATTTCCTAAAGTCAACAAAGAAAAAAAAAAAACGGTCTTTAACGGGCATTCCTTTACACTCTCAACCCTTCGGTCTGTGGAACTGTAAAAGGCCTTCAGTTTTTTTTTTTTTTTTTTTATAAAGATGTTCTCTTCATATAAGACATTACATCTTAAAATATGAAGTGTTCAGAGCTTTATGAGACATTCAGCTGGAGCAAAACTGTCCAGACCTGTGGTCCTCCAGAAATTGATTTTGAGACCAATGCTTTAAAACGATTTTCTGACCCTGCGTGTCTTTATAGGAAATCTGCACTCACCTCTGTGCTGACTGGTTCAAAATATCTAAACCTATAATCACAATCTTCACATACTGCACGACAACATGTGAGTGTTAAACTCACACTGAAGCAGATTTAAAGTTAATGAGGTAATTAAGCGATTTATTAAGGGGTGATTGAGCATTAGCGACGAACACCTGCTGTTAACAAGCAGAGTCACTGAAGATAAGAGCAACGCACAAACTACATCTGAATTCCAGCCACAGCCTTAAAATCTGCTGAAATAAAAGACATTAAATCTCTCAAGAGCTCTGATTAAACAACTCCACAAACAGCTTTACACATTAGTAGTTTGACTTTTTTGTCGTGCATCAGGGGTGTTCAATCCTGCTCCCGGAGATTGACTGTCCTGCAAAGATTAAATCACTTGCAAATTAATATATTGATTCAAGAACACTTTGTTTGACCCTTGACTTTTTAATCTTAGGTTTATAAAACATGCTTGTTATGGCAACAAAATGTGATTAGGTTTATTGGTCATTAGTTTGATTCAACTATTTTTTTCTGTGGATCATAATGCAGTAATATAACGACACAGTTTGCACAGAAGTTTCAAACGTTTGTAATATTTAGGCACAAACATCAAGAATCAGCATATAAATCTTAACAATGGTGACGATCATCAGACGTGTTGCATTGCATTCTGGGTGCACCAATCAAAACTTATCTATGGCTCCCAGCATGCATTGCGAAATGAATAAATTATGCAGCTGCGTTGTCTTAATATTTTCTTTTATTCTTATTTGCTTTTATTATTTGTTGTTGAAGACCTCAGGTTGAGAGAAAATAGGTAAAAAAACATGTTCTCTGCTGAGAAAAAGAAACCCTCTTAGCAGTTGCGTCCATTAAACATTTTCCATAAGTGCTTCTGACTCATGAAAAATGCAATATAATAAGGATGGACCCAGTAACATACCGAAACCCATATCTTGACATCATGTAGAAATATTAAAATGATGAAGTCATTGCACAGCTTTTAACAAAGGCTTTTTTTTTCTGTTTTAACAGAAATATACATTCTCATGGACATTTGCCAAGGTATGTCAACTAAGTCCCATCTTTCTTGATTTCCCCTTTCTCTCATCTTTTTCATTCTGACTCATGTGACTTAGCATCTAGTTGTTTCACTTTATGTTTACTAAAAGCGTGACTGCAAGATGCACAGGACGAGCTGTGTCCCCTTCAGTAATCTCTGAGACAGATTGTGACTGAAGATTTCTCCACGGATTTATTAGTTTGGTTTCAGGATTAAAGTCGGCAAATTATAAGCTTGAGTACAGCTGGGCAGCATATAAGAGTCTTGACATAAGGGGACAGGAATCCCTTAGTCACAAAATCCTCTTCCTTTCTGTGTTTGACAGAGACGACATCCCTATACCCTGAAAGTCCTGTTAGAATTACTGTAAAAAATGTGGATGCAGGTCTCTGCAAGGCTGAGAAATGTTATAAAAATGTTTAATAAACAATAATAGTAATAATAAATAATTGGATCCAGTCATGCATGATCCTAATGTGTTTTTTCTCGTACAATTACAACATTTACACAATTATTTTATATTTATTTTGGCTTGCAGTTTCATACTTTATTTAAAAATCTGGCTTTTAATTATTAAAGGGTTTTAATTCATTCCAGACTAGTTGCATAATTCAATATAAATCCTCTAAATATTTCTTTAAGAAATTTGAGGGATTAAATGGATTTAGGAGAGCCTTAAATATTCGCCGTTTAGTCGCAAAAACACCAGAAAGTCATTGAATGACTAATGTGATACTCGGCAGCAAGAGGAGCTTTACGCCATCCGGTCCACTGCATCCTTTAACTGGAAGACACACGGAGCACGAGGACGGTCATTACCGAGGGATGCTGGTCAAGAGCAGTTGCATTATGCGGTTTTCCGCCTGAATTACGAAGTGGAATGAAACACGAGTCCACTGCAGAGACAACGACAAGCTGCAAACACTGAGCAAACTGATCCACCGGCCAACATATGCGCTGAAAATAACTGTTATATCCTCACTACGTCCGTTTCGTCGTCCGCTACACTTCTGAATGCTGTACTGTTGCGGTGGAAGGGAGAAGGGGGAGAAGGAGCACACGGGCGCGGAGGAGGCGTTGATGAGCAGCGGGGAAGCGGACACCGTCAGCGCTGGAAATCGCGAAGAAACTCCGGTTACGGGGATGTTTGACACAACGGATATGCCCGAGCTCCTGCCGCCCTCGGGACAACTTCAACCGAGTCCTCGTGACTCGGTGTGCAAGATGCAGCATTTGCGGGTTGAGTTCAACAGTGACTGCTTGAGTTCTCTACTGCACCAAGGAAGTATCAAACTCTCAGAGGGCCACTAATCAAATCACCAGTGACAGTGTGATTGGGTACTGAAATTTCTGTTCATTAATGCTGAATGGGTACAATTCTTTTT
>JAUMHP010000059.1:6663697-6673809 GCA_032361065.1 Enteromius trimaculatus
AGATAGATAGATAGATAGATAGATAGATAGATAGATAGATAGATAGATAGATAGATAGATAGATAGATTTTATGTCATGAATGTTTACATAAATATATGTGTTACACTGATATTATTTGAAAAGCATAACACTTATATTTAATTTGCTTTTCTATGTAGGCTATATACAATCACATTTGTTTCCTCTCTTTAAATTGCAATTTATATTTATATATTCACATTTATTTTATAATTTTCATGAGCAAAATTTGTCAGGTCTGAACGTATAGACTCATTCACTTTGCCCAAATGTAAATAAGGCTATTGATAGTGAATAGTTTTAAATTGTGTTTAAGAAGTGCTTAAAAGTGCTGACACGACTTGCCAGCCTTTTTCAAATAAAATAGGACTAGTTTAGTCTTAGTTAAACATAAACAAAGGTGCACAGCAAAATGTAAACACAACTCACAAGAAAAAGAACATTAATCTGCTGACATATTTTTGTATTTGGGTTTCAGTGTTTTGGAGCAAATGCTTTTGGTATTGAGTCACAATAGCAACTGAGTCATACATGAAGGATGAGTGTTACAATCTTAAGAGGAGAGCCTGACACAGTAGAAAGTCGTGACAAGCTTAGGCCACCTATTAGATTGATGAATTATTTTTATACTTCAATTGATATGAGCAACTGATAACTGTTAGCCACAGGAAGTAAGTCAGGAAATTCACAGGCCACATGTCAATTTACAGGAAATGCATCTCACATTTATTGTGTGGTTTTAAGACATTTGAGTGACGTTTTGGCGGGAAACCCTGATGGTTCCTGAACACAAGTTTAAAACTGAAAGTATTTCTGTGTTGTTAAGACATGTCTTCACTGTTTTAGAAATGCATCTGTAATGTAAAAGGCCAACGTGTTTTCTTAGTAACTGCTTTGTAGTTCAAAAATACTCTTCCAGGGAAGCGATTCCACTTAAGGAAAGGTTTAAGGGCTGTTTATCTAGCCGTATTATCACAAACATAAAGAGAAAGAGAAAAGGGAGTGTCTTTAGGAATGGTACAAGCTATGATGTAGCAGGTTTCAGTCAGAAAAAAAATCCTGATATGATTCATACACCGTACAAGCGTGTACAAATGGATCTTCTAGGTTACGAGTATGCGAAACTGTTCACTAAAGCATTATTTGCCACCGTTCTCACAGGGGGGGATGGTTGTAACGTATCAGTACTGGTCGGACAGGTTTTTCTAAAGTAAACCACAGAACACCAGCCCTGAGCATTTCCTGGAATCTAATCCAAACACATTCACACACACAAAGAAATCTCATCTTTATATTTCCCTCCACACGCATAACCCAATATACACATCCACGTATCGCATCTCCACACGTACTATCTTATGCTCCAGTGAGACATTTCACACCCTCCATCGGTCACTGTCTCAGAGAGCATGAGAAACTCTGAAGCTTGTTTCTGATGTTGTGTGCAAATGCAAACTTCCTATAAATATCTTCGCCGTGGCACTACAAGACTCATCTTTTGTTTCTCGCTGTGCTTTTTCCTGTGGAGAAGCTTGAATGTCACCTCTGTGTTTGGGTGGTGGGGGAGAGGGTTCAGGGGGGAGGTCTTATTAGACCCACCCCTATAATTGTTTAGAGTCCCAAGTCAAGTAATTCAAACTGTCAACTGATAGTGACTCATAGCTGAGAGGAAATGGGACCAGTATCAATTGAGTGCATAGTAATCCTGACAACTGTTTTGTTTACATGGTATTATTATCATGCATTTCTGTATGTATCTGAATTAGCTCTTGGGTGTTTGTATGCATGTAGCAAGTAGCAATTATTATTACTTTGATCTTAACCACAGTTTCTATTGAGATGGGTTTCGTGGAAACTCGCACTCTCTCGGCTCATACAGTTTCTACTTACTACCGCCCCCTATCGGAAAAATCCGGCTTGGGTTCTGTTTAGCCACTAGGGGGTGTCTAGGCCTTTCAGTGTAGCTCTGACATTTGTTTTGTTTTTTCCTTTATCGGTGTAATGGATGCTGAACATCACCAATACGTCTCAGCACTCTCTCTGTTTCTCTCTTTGTTCTTCCTTTTTGGGGTCTGATAACAACAATGTCAATTTACATCCTAATGAGAACAAGAAGGTGAGATGAGGAGAATGAGGAAATAAAGGAGAGAAGAGAATGTGTGGGAATGAGATAAAAGTGAAATCAATGGTGATGTTACCAGCGGCTCACAGGGAAGGATAATAGAGGACATTAGGGTATATACTGAGTGTTTTTGTAAGAGGTTGTATACAGTCCATGAGCCTGGGACCACTATAGCAAAAATGCTGCTTGCATAATTAAATATTTTCTTGTATTATGACCATAGCAGTTTACATTCTGTGTGGTTTTGTCACATTTACTTTATCTGACAGCAGCACTATTAGGCTAATTTTAGAATTATCCTACAATGTAAAGAATGTTTTTCTTAAGTTCTAAGAGTTTAGATGATTGGAGTATATTTTACATGAACATACTATGAAGTCTTTCTAATTAAATATTTCGTGCTACTTGCCGTTTCTCTGTAATTATTTGTGAGCTTTACTAATTTCTGAGTAAGAATTATTTTGACACTGTAAAAAAAAAGAAAAAAAAAAAAGGTAATTTTCTGGCAAAGCATTAATTATACAGTCATTTTTGTTTCCCTACAACACAACCCAGTGTATTGCAAAATATAAAATACTTTATAACTGTATAATAATTTTATTCTCTGAAAGATGATTGCTACCAGTAAAATTTTATACCAATCAGAAAATCTTAGCATATTAGTTTTCTCTCAGCACATTAAGTTTCATCTTGTGTATTTGTGCTTTTTGACTGTAATTCACATTTTTTATAGATTTTCTGTGATCATGTCTCATACGATAACAAAATGAAGTATCAACTTAATGTTAAGTGTTAAAAGAAATACATAAATGTAATACACCACGCTCATTAGAAAATAAAGTTTCAAAAGGGCAATAGAATGTGTACCCCAAAAATTGTGAAGAACCTTTTTCGACTTTTAAAGGAACACTTGCGCTATAGAAATGTTCTACGGATATCACAGGTTAAGGAACCATTAATGCTAATTAAAAACCTTATTATGTTAAGGTAATCAGTGCACATAGCATCATAACCAAGGCTGCTGACTCAGCTTTCCTTTGCATTGTGGATGCAGCGTCTCCTATATCCACTAGAGAGCAGTATAAAACAGGTCTTGAACTGTTACTATCTCATAAGCCAAAGACCTTGACGATCAGTTTAAATGGTACAATCTGGGGAGAGTCTGGAGATGTGTTCAGGAGGCCTCAGGGCAGAGCTGGAGGCCTGAGGGAAGAGTTCAAATAGTGTGAACGATGTCAGGTTTGAATGCACACAGCATACAGAGCGAGAAGCTTTAAGAAGATGCCATGTTGGATCAAAATCATCATCTGAGAGATCATAGAGGCTTGTAAGGAAACACAGTTGTGTCTGTGAGCCTTGCCGGTGTGCATTTGTGCATGTAGAGACTTGTTTCTGTATGCATTATACTGTAGCAGCCTGTGTGTGTGTCTGTGTGTGTGTAGGGTGAGATCAGGAAGGGAAGCCCCGGTCTAAACGCTGAGTCCAGATGGCAAATGTAATGAGGAGCAGAATGCTGAGGTGCGTTCTCTGACCCTGCCACCCTTGCCTTCCTCTTCCCTTCCTCCCCAGGGACACGTCGATGAATAATGCATGGATCAATTATTACTTCTAACATTTTGCTGTATTTCCTCCAGAGCACTGTGAACGCAGGCAAGATTGCAGCAGGGTGCCCAGCAATCTGCTTTTATGTGGTCACTTGGAAGACTTACCATTAGAATTTAACCATGGGAGAAAAAAAAATCCACTGAGCGTTTTATCACCCTTGACAGATTTGTGCTTTACTGTTGTGGTTTACCTTTATCGAGAGTTGCAGAGGTTTGCCCGCAGGTGAGGGTCTGATACAGCCATGACTCATAGCTTCTCTGATGCTTTCAAATTTTGCCTGGGGACTCAAAACCAGGTTCTGGTGCACTTTTGTCAGTGGGTGTGTAAAATTCAGTCAAATCAAATGTGCTTGTGACGTAAAATAGTGTACAGCTGCCAGTATAAGAAGCATGTGAATCATTACTTTGATTTGGACTTCTTTTGCTGTGGTTATGATTTAATTTTCTTGTTAAAAAGGATTCACTAAATGTTCTAGTTCGTTTTTCTTGGTTTTCAGGTAGCAAACGCCATTTCCAAGCACGTTATATTGCTGCGTTATGAATGAGCAAATTTGTTCTTTCTTGTTGTTCAGGGTAATGTCTGTATGTAGCCTATGTCAGTGGTAGACAAATCAGTGAACGTCATTTTACTAATTATTTTGAACAATTTGTGTATTTATGAGCTCAAAAAATGTGTTTTGTATTGTTGAGCTCGCGCTCATAATTTACATAAAAAGCGCCCAAACCATGCCCATATAAGGGCTTTCCGTTCTACCTCACCTGTTTCTCCCGCTGGCTCACGTGTTCTTTCGCGCGCGCAACCTCACCAAAGAGCATGCGCAGAAGGGGTTCTCGTTCTCAACAGCGGTTTCGTATCGGTCTGTCTTACATCCTCGTTCTTATTATTTTTCCACTAAGGTAAACATTACCTCCGTATATAACAATGTTTTATGTATCATGTTAAATAGTTAAAGTTAAATTTGATGTTGAGATTGTGAAAATGACCCTGTGACCACAAGAAATCAAGAAAGTAAACACATTAAAAGTGTTTTCTAAAACTTAGTTTTTTAGTCTCTCCCCTCCATCCTGCAGAGAAAAGATCACAGCTCAGCCATCTTTTTTAATTTATCCCATACTTTTGATGTCTTCACTCTTTCCTTGTTTAACCCACATGCTGTCATTATCTCCAATAAGCAATCTGCCTTCAAAATATTTCCGAAAATTCTCGCAGCAGGAGCTCTGATCTAGAATTAGTTTCTAGGATTACTTTTAGTTAAACAGCAGAGGGATCTGAATTATGTTTTGCCCTCCCACGCTGAAATTCATACCCGGTTCTGCATGTAATTTTCTAATATTAATCCATCAACTGCCAGCTAATCCTCAAATATATAGAAGAAGCTTGTTTTAAGAGTTTGTTGGGTCTGTAAAGGCGTTCAAGACAATTATCTCGGCTTGCTTGAAGGGTCTGGAAGATGATCTACGATTTTATATCGAGTCTGCATGCGAGAGTGAGAGTGGGCTGTGGTTTATATTCCACCCTGCGGTATTAATTCTGTTCCTCATCTGATTAGCAAGACTTCCTGTAATGCAGTGACATAATGCAGATGTTCGTAGGTGGGCAGTGAGAGGATTAGTCAAGGTCTGGTGACAGAAAAGGGAGAAGTTTAATAAATACCACGCACAGTGAGGGTTTCGTGTGTTGTCCGTTTACAGTGTGCTAATGCTAAGTGAAGAGAGCAGAGGTTATCTGTCACCTGTCACCTGACTGCTCACCTGAGTACCTGCAGCTGTCTGCGCCATCTGTTTCCTACATGCTTCTGATATTTTGCATGGTAATTTTCTAAAACCAAGAGCAGCGAACAGCTAAAAACAAATATTACACACAACACAGTCCATCACACATCTTACAATAATACAAATATAACTGTTTATTCAGTAATATGTAGTAATAAGACACACCCCCTTCCTCCTGCTAACCCAGAGATGTATAATTGCTCTAGAAACGTACACAGGATGGCAAGTTGGAGGCCAGGAGAGGGTTGTAAGGAGATCCTGTGCTCTGTAACAGGGAGTCCATTCCTAGTATTTCCGAAGTGGGATGCATGCAGTAGAGTCCCAGTACTCTCCCAGGTGTGTCGGCTTTCAGAGCAGCATGTCTGCCATGCTGGTGAGGGGTGCAGGGATGGCCAAATGACCCAGACCCAGGCCAAATGACCCAGGCCTTTGTCTAGTCTCCATAGGGCAGGTGTGTGTAGCGCCGCCTCCAGTGGCTGTCAGCCAATCAGCCTGTTCCTGCATTCACTGTAAGATCAGGGGCGGGGCTTAGGCAGGAAGCCGCGTTTCTGGTTGGCAGTTACTGCCACACTCAGGCAAGCCCTGGCTAGTGGAAGACTTTGCTTTTTCGGAAGACGAGAGGACAGGGAAGAAAAGGACTGGCTTGTTTTTATTTCATTTGGAAGACCTGATCAGGAAAAGGTGCATTGGCTTTTAGGTTTCAGTTTGAGTATTTTTTCTTTCTTTCTTTCTTTTTTGCTTAAAACTCGCAAATCACCTTTTTAGCATGGATGAGGAGGTCTCAGAAGTCCAATTAGTCCATTAACAGCACAGTTTTATGAAATAAAAAAACCCATAAAAAACAAGTTCACACAAGGGAAAATATAGCAGTAAAAGAAAACAATCAAACAAATACAAGGTTTCAGGTTAATACATATTTTCTACTAAATATAAAAGCAAATTTCAAGGAAATACCCATCAGTTCCTTAAAATTACATCTATTTTTTTTTTTTTTTTTTACTGTGGGTGAAATGGCCTTCAGTTGCAATTAATATCACAATTTAATAAAAACAAATACAAAAAGGAACTCAAATCTGTACATGTCCACAGTCCTTATGGCTCACAGCAGTTTGGCAAGACCAGGCAGTCCATCTCCCCAAAAGCACCCATTTACAGTACTGTCATCATTTTTTGATTGCATTTAATATTACTTTTGAATCATTCTTGGATTTATGTACACATATTGTTCTGTTTTACTCCTCTGAGATATAGTATGAAATCTATTTTTCGTCACAAAAATACAGCATGAAAATTTCATAAGTGTTCCCTTGAAAGTCTCACTCTTTTTGCATGCTTGAATTGAGGGCAAATGAAACAGAGGGTGGACTCAATGTGTCCTTGAGAACTTGCCCTGATTTTAAAGAGAGAGCGAGAGTCAGGAGAGATCTGATACCATAATACTAGCAACTTCACAGCAAAACCAGGTCTGGACAGAAGCAAGAGAGTGGGAGTGGGCGAGCGAGGCCCATTTGACAATAACAAAATTGGGTTTGCGATCTGGACGTCACTTTATCTCCATGTTGTCTCCTCTTCCGCCGCTTTTGTGCAGACCGGATAAAGTCCCACAAAAAAAAAACTCTCAGTTCATCATCTGCTAATGTTCTCGGTTCCTCGGTTGAACAGGGAAATTATTGCTCACAGCGCTGGGCTATTGCTCTCCAGTTTGGCTTTTATTGAGTCAATCGATCGTTACTTCGCTCTCTCTCTCTCTCTCTCTCTCACTCGCATACACACACGGAGGGAAGGTTAATAGCCACTGGACACACAGGAGAGGGTTTGGGGAGATTGCTCAGGAAATGGAGCATGACTTTGGAGCACACATGAAGGGGCGTATGCGCTCCACATTCGTCCTTGTGTTCTTAACGTCTCCGTCGGGCCAGGTAGATTCACCGCACGTACGCATCCTCCTCCCCCCATCCTCAGAGGGACGCTGTTCTTTGCCTTCCGCTCAATCAGCAACAATTCGTGTCTAATTCACAGAACAGGATCTCGCTCTCATCATTAGCACCAAAGCACACGTTCTCCTCCAAGAATCCAACTTAATGATCTTCTGGTTTTGCTCCTCATAATCTAATGCCTCTAAAGCCGTCTTCCTCTCCACCAGCTAACTTCAATCACCGAGCTGCCCTCAAGATTTTTACAGACTCTTGCAGCCAGCAAAATCGTGCTCATCCCAAATCCCGTCTCGCATAACCAAACTTTCTCCAGACTTTCTCATGCTTACACATTACGGGAACGTTCCAGGCTCATTGCGAGTTAACCGCAAAAAACAGCACTTGTGGCATTATGTTGATTAACACAAAAATTAATTTTCTCTTGTCTCCTTTTCTCTAAAGAAAAAAAAGTGGAAGAAGCAAAAATCTGGGTTACAGTGAGGTGCTTGCAGTGAAAGCGAAGAGGGCAAATTCATGAATCCACAAATATGCTTTCTTTAATAAAACAGCCACAAGATATACAAATTTGCATGTTAACATGATTTTAGTGTAAAAAAAAAATTGCTTGCTAACTTTTTCCAGTATAAAAGTGTATTCAATTTTACTTAGGCAAATTGCCATGATATTGAAACAGTTATAACCATAAAAATTATTAAAAATTGTAATTTAAACAGCTTTACTGCAATATTAATGTACAAGTTTAAACAAAACAATAAATGTAAATATTTTATCAAATTAAAATCTTCAAATATCTGCTTGAAAATCGTCAAACAATTTGGCCTATTCATATCCATTAGAAGTGCATCACTGTAATATTTTTTTTTTTTTCTGAAGAAAATTAGGAGAACAGTTTAATGCATTTTTAGTCTAATCAACATTATGCCACATTTGCTGTTTATTAAATGCAATTGAACTGGAATATTCTTTTAATATTCAACTTGCTAATAACTTTCAATGAGACACATACACATACCCGCTTCAACATGCCAAAAACGTTCTGCAACATGCGCAAACCCTCACTAACTTCCACTACATTCTTCTGACTTCCTATTCCATGTCCTTTGATTCAATATTGTTAGTCAAAGACTGATTCATTTTATGTTTTTTTATTTTTGCTGTTCGGGTGTTTAGGGCTCAGCTCAAGGTCATTTGTTGATTCTCATTTGTGTCGCATGGTCTTTAGACACAAATGAGAATCAACAAATTACCTTTTCAGACAGACGAAACAGCAAAACCAAAGTTGTGAACATCAGACCTACAGCCACTCAGGCCATACCTTCTACAGCCCCAGCAGCTGCTATTGGCCCACAAATGCGTGATGTCATCTTCAAAGAGGAGATTGCTTCCCTTCTGGAGGACAAAAGGGCACCATTTGGAAGCTGGTTGACCGATGCTTTACCCAAACATACACATTGCAAACAACTTACGGAGTGCGGTGTTTGTAGACTGATAAGATGCCTGTGGAATTACAAAGAGATCCTGGATGTCACAGCACATCCTCTTGGTTATGTGTCAATTATGAAACCTGGAGAGGGTCATCAGTCAACATCTCTAGGCAGATTAAAATGCCCAGACTCGACCGAACCATTAAAATGATCAACTGTGGTGTTCAAGCCAATGCGTTTACACACATGTGCCCAGACTGCCACACACACACACACAAATAAATAATGGAAGCAGATGTTCATTTCACATCGTTCAGTCTCTTTCACACTCTAATACTCACGTCTAAACCCGCACAAACACTGCGTCATTGATCGGCTCGCCACAATTTAAATTTGCATATTAAAATCTCTCGTCCGAGCTGCTTGAACGAGCCGAACGTTCCCGGGAAAAGAAGTAAATAATTCAAGCAATCATGGCTGGACTCCATGTAATCCCCTGTAAGAATTCCATCAAAGAGCTATCAAACAACTGCCCCGAATAATCTTCACTCGTTTGCCAATGATACGGATGCTGCTTCAAACCTACTGGCCATTAAACATGAATAGAGTCGTCACAAGAGAATTTACTTGTTTTTTTGTTTTTTTTTTGGCGGGGGGGATCTTACAGCCTGCAGGTGTAGCCATAATTAAACCAAAAACAGATGTGTTTGAGCTCATTATCATCATCATCGGGTTGTTTTTGAGAATATCAGACAGTGGAAAAAAAATGAATGTTTAATTTCAAAAGCTGACGCCATTGGCTTCCCAGCAGAAAACAATCTACACCTGCTGACCAATAGAACCGGATCCTCTGTAAATGGTCCAATAAAAACAAATTTTACTGTACTCCTTATAGCTCTAACTGGCTCAGAGCAGCCTTTGGCAAAATGGTGGCAGGAAAAAAAATGAACCAGCGAGGGTCTCATCTGCTGGAATCATTATGATGATATTGGATAATAACCTCTCTCGCTCTCGCTCTCATTCTCACACCACAACCTTTCGTTCAAACAAAAAGAAACCGTGGGGAAAGAAAAGTCAATTGAATTCTTCAGTTAGGATGGATATTGTTTGCATTTTCGTCTGACACTGTGAGAGAACTCAAGTAGGGCATGTGGGGGCACAGAAACATGTTTTTGCAGAGGATTATGGGATCACGAGGGTGGGGGGGGGGGGAGAGAGAGACAGGTGTCATGCCTG
>JAUMHP010000059.1:6673819-6691232 GCA_032361065.1 Enteromius trimaculatus
CCCCCCCCCCCCCCCCCCCCCCCCCCCCCCCCCCCCCCCCCCCCCCCCCCCCCCCCCCCCCCCCCCCCCGAGACAGGTGTCATGCATGGTCAGTGGAAATATATGTGAGCTGGTTTGACGGAGGGAGGCAGGGATTCTCTGCTCACTGCAGAGAGCCGGGGGCTGGTGTCTGATCTCGCCCCATTCAAAACCCCACAGCTAACAGCCGCTCACACAGAAATGGAGTTCTCAGTGTCAAAGTAGTCCCTCACCCTCCCTGCATGCGCCCCCTGTGCTATGAAGCATCAGCTCTGGGGGCCTCTTTCCTGCCGTTCTGGTGAGACGGGGAGTCTGAAGTCTTTACGGTTTTGCGTGGAGGACTCTGCTCCGCTACAAGCTCATGCAGTGAAGGTTCCTTGTACATGGCCACTGAGGGAACAAGAAGAACAAAGACACAGATGATATTTAAAAGCAACAACAGAGAAACTAAAGTTAGAGTCTATTGAATAGTGCGAGAAAAAGAAGAATTTGCTATTGAAAGAAAATTGGGAGAGCCAATTGCAAACTATATAATAACTAATTTGTACCAGCTAACTCCATTTCCTGGTACAAATCAGTTATTATCTAGTTTAAGCTTATTATCTAGTTTAAGCTAGGTTATTTGCTGGTTTACATTGGTGTAAACTAGTTGTTAGCTGATTTAAGATGGTTATTAGTTGGCTCAGGCTGTTATTAGATTGTCTCAAACTGATTATTAACCTGCCTAATTGCAATTTGGTTATTATCTGATCTAAACTAGTGTAAGTGGGTTATTCACTGGTTCAAGCAGGTTATTAACTGTTTTAACTGATTATTGGTTGGTTTAATCTGGTGCAAGTAGGTTATTAGCTGATCTAAGATGGTCAGTGGCTAGCACAAGCTGGTTATTAAGTGGTAGATGCTGGTTACTGGTTACTTTTGCTGGTTTGAGTTAGCGCAAGCCGATTATCTGGTCTAAGCTAGTGCAAGTTGACTATTACCTGGCGCAAAATGGTTATTAGGTGGTCTAGGCTGGTTATTATCTGGTTAACGCAAGCTGGTTATTTTCTGGTTTAAGATAGTGCAAGCTGGCTTTGGCTGGTGCAAAGTGGTTTTTAGTTGATCTAGATTGTCATTAGCTACTGTAGGTCAAGCTGGTTATCAGCTAGTCCCAGCAGATTAGTTTCTGGTTTGAAATAGTCAAATATTGGGTGCACTATGCTAGAGAAAGCTGGTTATTTGCTGGTTTAAGATGGCCATCGGCTGGTTCAAGCTGGTTATTAGGTGGTGAAAACTTGTTATTATCTGATCTGAGTTAGTACAAGCTGGTTATTATATGGTTTAACTTGCTAGTGCAAGTTAAATTATTTGATGCAAAATTGTTATTAGGTGGTCTTGGCTGGTCATTATCTAATTTAAGATAGGGCAAGCTAGATTCTTACTGGTTTAAAATAGGGAAGCTGGTTATTAGCTGGTCATTAGCTTGTCTAGGTTGGTTATTATCTGGCCTAAGATTGGTTTGTTACTAGCTGGTCTATGCTAGTGCAAGCTACTGCTACTGGACAGCCACTATATTCCAAAAATCTTGACCACCTGGACTTCTAATAGACCTTAAAAACTGATATACTAGTTTATCACTTGTTTGGACCAGCTATTGCATTTACATTTATATTTAGTAATTTTGCAGACGCTTTTATCCAAAGCGACTTGACTTAAGCTTAAAAATCTTGAGTTTAAACCAGCTAAAAACTAAAACAGTTAACTTTTTAAGTTAGATATTCCATCTGGTAATGTCAGTCTCTGCTAATCTATATTCTAAATTGGAATATGTCTCAAGTTTAAACGTGATCTGACCTTCGATGACTTTAGGTAGAAAGTGTGCGGCCGCTTTGGTCTTCTTCACGCGGTTACCCTTCATCACTTGGCCATCCCGGTTGATGCCGATATACCACGAGCGTCCAGACTGGCTTTGGCGGTACAGCATGGAGGAGTACGTCACATAGTAGTTCTCAAACACGCTCTCTTTGAATTTGCACTCTGGGTTGAAATTCTCCTGCCAAAGAATGAAAAACACAAATATGCTAATAAGCACAGACATCTGTAAAGCATGCACATACATATATGTAAACACCAAAGATGAAAATGTTAGCATGTTGCCAACAGAAATAACATCACGCCATGCTTTTGATTGGCTGGTCTACATCTCTAGAGGATAAGCAGATATCCCATCATGGTGTTTCTTTGAAAGCAATGTTCTCCGGAGAGCAGGAGGTAGATTATTCTACTCATAAACTGCATTCATTTGCATGACTGATGAACTTAACACTGTCCCCAAAGGTACTCCGAGAGCAGAGAAGCAGCGAGCTCCACTCAACATACGTACCGGCATGCAAATGTAAACGCTCACACTTGAAAGCAGAAGCCACAAATCTATAGATACTCAAAATGTCATGGCCTGAGATGAAGAAAAACACATTCCGCTTTCAACCTAAAACTTTAATTTAGCCCGTTCTGAACATAACCTCGCCGTTCCCATTCATCTCCCTTTCGCTTAGAGCCCTTCCCACCAATCCAAGCCACTAAAGCCAGGTGACTGTAACCAGGAGCGACATGTATACATCTCTCTTAGTCTTCGTCAGGGTCCTTGCCCTGTCAGAGAGCAGAGCCAATCAGCAGGATTGATTTACTGAGGGTAGCCAAGCAGAAACGGCTGACTGAAGCCTTTCGGCAAGCCACCGGAGATTGAGAGATTCGGACTGAGTGAGGGAAGGAGAAACAGAGAAGACGCTGGGTTCTGGAGGTGGATGAAAGGGTTACAGGAGTTTTTCTTCCCTCTATATTAAGCAGCTCAGCTCGACTTGAGTGAAAACCAGCGAATACGTCCAAATTTCTGCCTGTCTGCTTTTAGTCTATGCAACGCTCAGGATTTTTCCTTAGATTTCTCTTTATCAGCTCTCTCGTTCTTTTTCTTTTACTTATTTTATTCCACCCTCCTCCCTCCTCTTCTTGGCCTATGCATCAAACTAAGCAGCTTTTGCCTCACGTATTTGATGTCCTCAAAATCTCACAGACGGAGGAGATCAATAGATGATTAGCCTCATGGAATACTAATAACAATCTAATCATGTGAATTGAGTTACAACGGCCACCGGGAAGGGCATAGTCACCCCCAACCTCACATTGTCAAGTTCAGTCTTTCAATATATAACCTCAAAGTTGACCTTTGACCTGTTTTACAACATACATTACATTATAGCCTGTGGTGGTGCAGTCTTAAGACATTAAACTTGACCTCCAAGAATTGACCTTGGGACATTTTTAAACCAAGGACCCCTAGATATGTCAGGAAAAAATGTGTGAAAAAAAATATTAAGTGTGATATTATAAAGACTACAAAATATTTGTTTCCAGAATTTAAATAGATTTGAATTATATTTACATTTTATTGATATTTGTTTTTCATGCAAATTGACTATTCTTTAAAATATCTATTATTTATTAAGAATTTTAGAGTTTAATTTTTTATTATAAATAATAAATATAAATGTATACAAATATTCTAGAAATAATTGAATTAAAGTAATTTAATGTATCTAAATTTAAACAGTATTAAATAAAAAAAATGTAAAAGAAAGGCCATTATATTATAAGGACTACAAAATAATTGTTTCCAAAACATATATTTTAATTATATTTTAATTATATTAAATATATATATATACTTTTTTTTCCAAATAAATTGGCATTATTAATATTCTTTAAAATTGCAAATTTTTATTAATCATATCTAAAATTAACACTTAAAAATATATGTAATTTTTTAATAAATAATAAATATATGTATTTATATAAAAACGTAATCATTTAGAAATAATTTAAGTAAAAACGAAAATCAATAATTTCCTTAAGTGCACATATTAACATTGACCTTTCTAAAAAAAACATTTCCTTTTTTATGGACCCCCTATCACCTTCTTGCGGCACCTCTGAAGGTCTTGGACCCCAGTTTGAAAACCCCTGACCTAGATGGACAGCTCTTATCTTGTGAAAGTTAGCACTGAGTAGCCGTGATTATAGGCTTAAATAAAAAGCTAATCTTTTTGCTCAGACTCTTAAAGGAGTCAGCCTCCCTCAGCTTGCATGTCTTGGTGGGATGGGCTGGAATGACATGTGGAGAAAGAGGTAATATCCGGCTTGCGTGCAGAGAATCCTGACGCCACTGCCAACATCTTTATCATGCAGAGCAGCACTCTGACCTTCCCCTTGCCCCACCCCCTCTCCTCCCCTTCGCCTCCTCTTCGCTGCCTCCCTCCATTTCTCTCCTTTCACATGCAATTGTCTGATCGCATCTGTTTCACCTGGTCACAAAGTAATACCCATTTATGAGCCTCTGTCTAAAAAAGGATAACTAGCTCTGCTAACACTTTAAAAACGCCCTTAATTTCAAAATCACTTCGTTCAATGGATAAACACAGACAACTGACCTTTAAAGGGTTAGTTCCCTCAAAAAGGTTGTCACTAATTACCTCATGTCATTCCAAACCCATAAGACCTCCATTTGTCTTCAGAACACAAACTAAGATATTTTTAGTGATATCAGAGAGTCATCTGACCCTCAATACAATTGAAATGATCCCAAATCTAGAAACATAGCAAAAATATCACTAAAACAGTCCATGTGACATCAGTGGATCAGCTTCATTTTTGCAATGCCAGGAGTATACGGTTTTGCACAAATAAACAAAAATAACATCATTTACTCATCTCCCGTTACTTATGCCTTTCGCCATTTTAGAGAGTATCTCAACGGCTTTAACACAGCTTTAACGAATTTAATCAGTCTTGTTTACATCTGGGGGAAAGTACGCACGTGTGTAATCTGCTGCTGTTTACGCCTAGAGGAAAGCATACACACACAGTAATGTTCTTTAAAGGGGTAATACAGTGGTACATGCACTTTTTCAAGCTGTTTGATTTGAAATGTGTGTTGGGAGTGTGTGTACACAACCACCCTACAATGATAAAGATCCACAGGTAGTTTTCTTTTGATTTAATAAAAATAAGTTGCCCCTTCTGAAATCAAGTCACACCGACAGAGGCCACACCCACAATAGATGATTGACAGCAGCGTGTCACACAGACTGAACTGGTGTCTTACTTCAGACCCGCCCTGAGTGAGCCGTCATCAGACCGAGATGCAGAGACAAGCAAGACTCCTAAGAGATTGAGGTGTTTTGTTGTTGAATGTATTAATGAACAGAGCAGTAGTGATTTACTCCCGACATCTGAGAGACTGAAGGCAGAAGATTAACGTTACGTTTGGTTCTGAAGGGAAACGCCCCCTTGATCAACCGGAATGTGTTTATGTTTGCGAGAATCATTCATGATCCAGCCTACAGAAGCAGTGAGTATAATGTCTTTTAATGAAATAATCTTTGCAAATCACCTTTCTTAATAATGAACTAATTAGCAAGTTTCACTATGAATACGGCTAAAAAAAAGATCATCTGAGAGCTTCCGAAAAGAGTGGCTGAATCAGCGGAGCTCGTGAAGATTTAAAGGGGAAGTAAACAGAGTGATTTCAAAAGAGCTGTTTATGACAGGGTAAAAGTAGCGTTTTTAAAACTATCTTTGAGAAATTTTAAAACAAACTATATTACAAACTTTACATTAAGACCCTAAATAATCATATTAGCTTGTGGAAAACTGGGTTTGTATGACCCCTTTAAAATGGCGGAAGAAGTCATAAGAGATGAATGGTTGAGTAAATTATGTTATTTTTGGGGGGTTTTTTGCGCAAAAAAAGTATTCTCCTATCAGACCATGGTTATCATAGTCATTAATTACAGCTAATTATAATTATGCTTAAATTTAAGTTTGTAAACTAAATACTAAATATGTAAATATTGTATTCTTGCATTTTCAATTCATTTAACATGAAATGCCTAAACTATGATGTGACTAATTTATCATTAGTCAGTGACGTGCAAATTATTCTTAATGCTTTAACATCTCACTTAGTGCAATTTAGTTTCATGTATTAAGGTCAGTCTGTGGCAATGGCAACCATGTTTAAATGGACACACACACACATAATTACTGCACCATATGTTATCCATTTCTTAAAACAACATATTTTTAGCTACATAGTATAATTTAGCTTCATAACAGGCTGCAGTGCTACACAGAGACTTGGAAATGTGCTGTGTAATGTTGTTTGAATTTTTTAAGCTTACAATAATTTTATGTATTTTTCCCTCAATGTGTGTGAACTACACATACTACTGTAGCAAACGTGCAGAGTCAACAAAACATATACCCACACACAAAACAGCCACCACATGATCTGAGCTATGACGTCCCAATCCAAGATGTTCTGCGAGCTTCTTCTCACAGTCTTTGGATCAGAGAGCATGAAATTGACAGACGGAGGGGATCTGACTGCTGTGCTGTTTCCATCTCTCTCGTCGAAGTGGAGTTAATGACCTTGTTACTGCCACATGGCAAACGCAAAAACACTTGATGTGAGGGCAGTTTACGGTGCCCGCTCAAGTGCTGCAAAAAGCAGTCTTAAGGCTGTCGCACCTTTAATGCCCATCACAATGACTTCAATGATGAAAAATTTAACAGCCACGTTAAACTGCCAGTGACAAGAAAATCATCCACCCTTGCAAGGGAGCATATAACATGAGGCTTCAGTCTCGCAACACAGCTAGTTCGGAATTTTTCTTGAAATTTTGAGACCAACGTGACCTCTATGTCCATTACGTTCTCGGCAGGAAGTTCTGGAATCGTAACACAATGCTGGAGACACGGTTGAATAATTGATATCAATTATGCTATTTCAAAGACACATGTATTATTCAGTGAAACTGTATTAGTCCCAAATCCATGACTACAGCTATAGGCGTTATGCCGAGACAGGAAGTAGACAAGAAATATGCCCTTTATCTCAAGAACATGGGAAACACACAAAACAAGCATCTTGGCCACAAAGGAACACTGGGATAGAAAAGTTATGACTCAAGCTGTAAAGGAGTACTGTACTTCCTGTGAGTGAAAGGGGCCTTTGGCACTGGCGGAGAACGGAAAATAAAATAGAGAAACTAGATAGTTAGCAGCTAAGTAATTAAGTGCATGCTGAGAAAAATGTTATATTTGCAAAATGTTTGCTTATAGAGTCTTGTTTATTCAGAATACATGGCTACTAGAGTGTTGCAGTCATGATGTATGTTTGTAGGCCAGCTCATGCTGGTTCGTTTAACAAATACCCAATAGTATTTTTCCATCGTTTTTGGCTGCCTGATGGAAAAATGCTATTGGGGAAGTATTGAACTATTTGTTTTTTGTCAAGGGGAACCATGGTGATGCTAACTGTAACCTAAAATGTTTCTGATTCTTACAAATTTTGTCCTGATCATTTTTTTAGGAATGAACTCAACTTTTATGAATTCTAAAGCTTAAATACAGTCACCAGAAGTAAAAACAAACTATACCCCAAAGCCTCTAACAACTCTTCTCTTCATTTAAAAAGTCTTTACTTTCCTTGAAAGTTTGATTTTGAATAGTTGATTATAAACACAGTAAGGCTGTGAAAGTAGACTAGCGATGACTTTTCCCGTTGTAGTAGGATGTTTAATGTCACCAACAACCTTTGTATGCCCAGTTAGCTAATTGTTAGCGACTGTCTTTTTCAAATAACAAAATAAGTGCCCCTACCTGCAAAACTCAAAAATCGTACTTATACATATGAATCGCTGCAGTTTCCAGATGACATGAAAACTGAAGGCAGTAAAACTCCCACAACTTTTATTCCTTTTCACTCAACGTATGATATGCAAGTAGACAGTTTTGATTAGTAATGGCTAATTTTTGCGTAATTAATTGAGGGATATTGTGTTATGAATTCAAAATATGAATTATGAATTCATATCCAGCATCATACGCATGAGTTTACTAATTCAGAAGGTTTGCCATAGCACTTAAGAGCTTTGGTACAAACTGTTTTAAGTTAAAATAGCACAGCTGCATCAACAAATACATTTTCTCTTTTGCATTTGTTAACACTATCGAGAAGGTTTAGGGTTTGGGTGTAGTGTAAGGGAAATTTCCAACATGATAGAGCATAAAACTTTAGCGACATTTTATGGATATTTGGCCGGACATAGTTATTGAACCCGCATTTTAGCACTAATCACTGAAATTTTATTTTTACTTTGAAACTACAGCACAACGTGCAGTAAAGTACATAATAACAGTGCTGCAGAAATGTATTTATAGGCACGTATTTAGAATGAGCCTGGGTTGTGTTCAAGACGAGTCAAAGCTTAAAAAAATCGCATTGAGATATGTTGCACAATAAAACATGAAAATATGTTGAGCTTGAACTGGAGCTCTGCAAGGGCCTCAAATTTAGGCCAGAGCCTGGCCCTGGCCCGAAAAGCTCAGGCCCAAGCCTGGCCCGTGTCCAACAGCTTATCAGAATTACTAGCCTGAGCCCGACCCGAGCCAGTCTTTTTCCCCTTCTATCAAAACGTCTTATACTGCTGTTTCAGCTATTAAAATAGTTCGATTTTGAGTGTAGTGGAAATGTAAATCCGTTTTTTATTAAGCTAATTTAGACATTTTTTGTTTGTTAAATATAAGTTTGTGTTTTGTAAAGTACCAAGTGGCCAGCGGAAGACAGTGAGCTGATCATAAAATATGACTGATCAATTTAGCCTTCTCAAATCATCACCACTTGCCATAAAAAAATCGATAGGCATGCTAAAACAGTTCAAACATATAACAATGTTTAAGCGTTAAACGCTAAAAGAATAAATGTGCGACATGATGGTTTGTGCAGAGAGTGACGCTATAAAGCGCGTTCTGCAGGACATAGATGCATGAGCCAGTATTTGGATTTTATAGTAATTTATACAAATTTTCTCTGATAAAGGTAGGAGTAATACGTCATTCAGAACTGTAAAGGGTCTACTTTTATTTGTGTGAACTGACAGTAAACGTGATTTCATAAAATAAAGAAAACAAGCGCGTTCTGCCTTCTTGTCTGGAACAGGAGCGCTTTACAAAATGAGCCGAAACTCAGCGAAAAAGACATTATAAATATGTCTATGGAAAGCCTTAAATGACCACTTAACGGAAAAAAAATGTGAAAACAAAAACTAATTCATTAAATAATCGGTAAAAATAGCTTCTCTTTAAAAGCGCGTCGATGAGGAGGCGCGTCTGAACGATGACGTTAAAATTGGCCCGAAGCCTGGCCTGAGGGGCGTAAAAAAGTCGGGGTCCGTCAGGCCCGGGTCTACATGCAGGGCTCTAGCTTGTACTAATAACATACCTTATAGGAATTGAGCAATAAAACCCATTTAGCCTTGGGACAAAGGTACCAGAAATGCTAAAATACTAATTTGTTTCCATGCTTTGGCCTACAGAAATATGTCATCCCTGCAATACTTTGAGAAAGATATTATAGTAATGTTATCCACCAGCAGAGGCAAACTGGACCATGGGCTAAACCCTCACTCTTTGGTTTCCACAGCAGATCTGATACTGTCTGACCGAAAGTGGCCCCAGCGGTGCCATAATCTCTGTCTGTATATATAATTTGAGGCCAGTCTTGCCCATCTGAACTTAAAGCTCCTTAATGTGGCTTACGTTTCATGAGCGAGAGCTTGTGTGTGTGTGTTTGTATGCGGTTCAATATGTTTATGCCTCACTTAATCCTTGCACTTGAGTGCATGTGTGTACATGCGCGTAATGTGTCTTGCTACTTATACGTACATGTGTGGGAAGACGCATTCACTGATGTAAGTTTGCATGTTCAGCAGATGTTCAGTGACATACAACATTACATAAGTCTATAAAGCACGCTGAGCTGCATTAGGAAACATCAATGGATGGATGAAACGAATGCAGGCGAGGTCATAATCCATTTACGCTCTGTCTATGGTGACGTTTACTGATGGTCATGCAGCTGGTGAGGGTGGGCGGGGCTATTCCAGATCACCGATGACATTTATCTTTGTTTTGAGTGACAAATGGAGGGTCCCTGTCAATAAGATTCATGTTATGGGATGTTAGATGGCATCTCCAGTTTTAATGAATGATCTGGAACAGGGCTGCCAGCGAGGAAGTATTACTAATGAGCTTTTGGCAGAGTAATGGGATCTCATTTTTATTTATATGTAAAGTGTGAATCTAACACACGTACATTTACAATATCAAAGTGCTGACAGCATCTAAAATGTCAACTTTAAAAATGTATTAATGTTTACCAATCTTTTGAGGTTCAAAGATTAATCGATTCGGTTGTTTAAATTGTATTTATAATAAATGGGGTTAATTATTTAACACCATCATATTGATTTGCTAGCCCATTTACCTAATTTGACTTGATGTTTTGTGTGTGTCAAGATTGATTAGAACTGTTGTGAAATCAATGGCATGCATGAATCTGTAACGTGTGATACACATAGAATACCATACTATCTGTACATTTTCTTGAATATTTAAGCTCCACTACTTTTGTTTTCTGTCTTGCTTCTAGACGCAAACAGCTGCAGATTACACACTGTGCATGCTTTCCCCCAAATGTACACAAGACTGATGACATCAAATACGTTACAGCTTGCGTATACAACGCGCTTAGCATGGCGGATGACGAAAGTCACAGAAGAAGAGTAAATTATGTTATTTTTGTTTTCTTTGATAATATCATGATAATATCGTTGCTGTCTACTGAGGGTCAGAGAGCTCTTGGATTCCATCAAAAATATTTTTGGGTGAACCCTACAATACATAAATCCACTTCACCAGATGGCAGCATGTTTCTCTGATGCAAAAGGTCTATGCGCATTTTCTGTATGCGTAGATTGCTGGAATGAACAAGATTTTCCAAAACGTACGGTATAAAATCAGATACTGTTTCCCACTGTGCAGTGCACTCAACTTGACCTTTCTATTTCCACTGTGATGAATATACTGTTGGTTAAATCAACTGTTAGTAATTTATTATTTGATCAGACTTGCAAGGAGTACGCCATAAACGTTTTTACACAAAAGTATTGTAAAAATACAAAAATGTCTGTTTTAATAGAGGACATGCAATGTAGAGGAATACAGTTTGAAATAATTGTCAGAATAATGCCTACTATTTATTTTGTAAGAATTCATAAAATTGATTGAAAGTGAAGCTACTTATGTCACAAAATGTTTAATAATAATTGATAATAATAAGAAATGTTTCTAAAGCACCAAACCAGCATATTAGAATATTTCTGAAGGATCATGTGACATGAAGAAACTGGAGTAATGAGGTTCAAAATTCAGCTAAAATTCATTATCTTTTCCGATATATTAAGATTATGTACAATATAGATTTGTAATAACATTTCGGATTGTTATATTTAGGATCAATTTGCACTTTTTGGCCTCCAAATAAAGTATGTGCGTGAGCTCCTGTCTTTGTCGGACTTTACTAAATTTGATCTACATGATATTTTACTTATTGGTGTCTATCAACATGTTTAAAAAAAACTGTTGGAATACTAATAAGATTACCTTGGGCAAAGACAGAGAGGCCACAAAATAACAAGATTCTCAACTGAAGGGTACTAGGGTTCATAAGGGGGCTTATGGGAAATGGAGGCAGCTTAAAATGCCGCAGAGGGTTTATGGGGATGAACAGCTACAATCTGCAGTTCATTACCTGCAAGGGGAAAAGAGAAGATTACTGAATCACTTACACTTCTGTTTCTCTCTCACTCTCTCTTCCCGTCCCTCGTCGGCTTGTGAGGGAATGCTGGGAATGAGGTGCGTTTGGAAGCAATTGCATGTTCTAGTTTGAATTCATATCAGTGAGTCTCTGGCTTTTCATTTGCCTTTAGAAACTACATGTGTCTCTTTGAGTCTGCTGTGTGATGGGTGTGATTGCATCTCAATGATGGGAGCATTTTGAATCTCAATACCATCTGTGGGGGAGAGAGACTATAGAAACCGTTTATCAAACCTGAGATAAAGGCACCACAACACACATTATACACGTCTTGTCTGAGGTCACACACAAACCCACACATGCACCTATTGTGCCATTACATCACAAGTTATCTGGTGGAAACTTTGTTTGGAGCGAGGGATTCGCCTGAATAATGGCTGATCATGGCTACAGGCCCACAACTATTTCTGTCAAGAAACCTTACAACTGTGTCAGCGCCTCCCACTCCCCATATCTTTCTCGTGCTCTCTTTCTCACCCTCTCTCGTTCAGCCCAGGAGGGTTTTTCCAGAGCATACTGTCTATAAAATGGGTCAGGATGGGACCGGGCTCTATTTTTATCTAAAAACCATTTTCTTAACTTCACAACAGGTATCTCACAGATCTCGATGCCCACACTACCCCTCTACTGTAGACCAATAGCGTGGAGGTTCCCTCAGCAGTCCATTCCCCATAGCTCTCCAGGGCTCCCAAGCTAACACACTCACACACACAGCTAGTGCCTGGATAATTAAACATGGAGAACAATAAAGGCTCCAGAAAAGCTTTTAGCTTAGTTCCAATCTCAGTATGGTTTGGAGTTTGGAGATGGAGTGGTTTGGCTAAAAAATGTAAACTCTTTCATCACTCAATCGTCCTCATGTTGTTCCAAACCATTAGACTTTCTTTCTTTTGTGGAAAACAAAAGGACATGTTTCCGAACTGCTTTTTTTCACGCAATTAAATTGGGTGGTGTTTTGTACTGTAAAAAGCTTGACAGTTACCATTTATATAAGTCGAGAGAAGCTGAAAATCTCATTTTGTGTCAAGTAGAAGAAAGAAAATCTAATATGTCAAACGATATAATTGGCCCTTCATAAATCATTCGGGCTGTTTTGTGAACCATTTCACCAATTAACAGAAAATAATCAAAAAATGATTTGTTTGCAAGCAGGTTTTGCTCAACACAAGAGAAATATTTAGCTGCTTAAGTATTTATATATTAATATAGAATTTAAGATTAAGATAAAAAAAAACTGTGAAAATAATATGTAGATAAACCATTAAAAAACAGTAATTTCTTGTTTCATAATTACAGTCTATTACTGTAATTAAATATGAAATCCTTTTTGTACTTTTACCATAACAGTTGTCAGAATACAGTATTAAACTGTAATTTGCAAACAATAGAATTTGTATGTAAACCAGTAAATTCAATAATGCCAATAACCACAATAATAGTGGTGGCAAAAGAGAGCCACATGAAGAATCAAAGCTCATCACAGGTAGCTTTGCCAGAAGTATATAGAGTACTAGTATATAGCAGGGGCACAGAGTCATTAATGCAAACACAAAACACCATCATGGTAAAACACATGACACTAAAATAATGCAACAAACATTCATTAAACAACAGAAGATGTAACATAAACCGCTAATGTACATCAACTGAAAGCAATAACTATTTAAAAAACATGATTATTTCAGCAAAATACTTTCAGATGTCGAGTGTCATGCAAGGAATTATGGAAAGTTTTTGACTGTAAATAATATGTAGATGTGTTCTATGTACTTGTACAAACTGTAAAATTAACAGTATTTTACTGTAAAATTACATGAAATGTCTGATTATACTAAAGTCTGTATATACTACAGGGATTTACTGTTAACCTATTAACATTATTTTTTTTTCCGGTAGCATTTTTTACAAGATTTCACATGTAAAATTACAGTTATTTTTACAGTGAAGGTGCAATGGATGTGACATGTGGCCAGGTATGGTTTCCCATACTAGGAATTTGTGCTCTGCGTTTAGCCCATCCAAGTGCACACACACAGCAGTGAGAAGTGAGAATCACACACACACACCATAAACACATACTCGGAGCAGTGGGCAGCAGTTGGGGGAACGGTGCCTTGCTCAAGGGTCTCACCTCAGTCTTGGTATTGAAGGCGTAGAGAGTCTGGTTATTTACTCCCCCGCCTACAATCCCTGCCGGACCTGGGACTCTAGCCCACAACCTTTGAGTTACAAGTCCAACTCCATATCCATTAGGCCATTAGACTGCCCCCCCATGTTACTTATAGTCATCAGAATGTGTAAAAGGGACCATAAAAATGAAGTGAAACTGATGGGATTTCTAATTACATTAGTGGATGCAAATAACCATCTTAGATTTTGATGATAAGGGCTTCCAAATATTGCTTTGGCTGTTAACAGTAAAATAAATAAATTAAGGCTAACGTTGCGATTAAACATCTGTTCCTTACAGGTGACATCCAGCATTAAATACTAAACTTAAAAAAGCATAGTACCTAAAGATAGCTATGAAAAGTCTAACTCTTAACGTTTTTGTTTTATCGATGTGCCATTTTCGAAAAAGCATATTGTCATAATTGCCAATTTTGTGGATTTTAACCTTTTTAAATCACGCAGCTGAATTGCCCCTTTCAGAAGCGCCGGTGCATTTTAAACCTTAATGGTCATTATAGGCTGTGCACCAAACGCTGCATGAGGACATGAGGAATGTCTGCCCAAGGGGATGTATGAAATCCATTATATGGCAGAAGAGCACAATCCCTGAGGCAGCTCGTCTAATTTACGTGGGCTTATTACAATGAGATACTTACAGAGCTTGACAATATAGTGGCATATTATGAATGACCTTCTCTTTAACTGCAGTGAGGAGAGGAGGGGAGGGGACAAGAGCATGCGGAGGAGAAAAATGCCCCGGGGAGTGAGGTGTTTCCCCATTGGCTGTGTCCTTCGAGTGTCACATATTTGTCTGTTACATTCTTTCTCTGGTTATCGTACACACACTTGCACTTGCATAAAACCCATGTGCTTAAACAATCTTATACACAGACTGGTGATATAACAACATCATTTCCCTGATTTCCTGCATCCAGATGCCAGTTAAGCAGCATTGTAAACATAGATATCATTCCCAAATTAATCTGCTTATGTAACCCCTCCGACATTGATTAAAATAAACCATCTCGTCGCATGCAATTTACCCAGAATTCAACTTAATGTTCTTTGATACGACTGGAAGCAAAAAATAATGTTTGTTTAAGTGCCAAAGACTGAAATAGGGCACAGAGAGGACAGATTCAGATGGTTATGGTAGCAAGGAAAGGACAAAGCTGTTAAGGACGAGTACGCATGAAAGGGAATGGTGAAAATGACGGGACAGGACAGGACGGACAGACCAGACCTAAGACAAGGTTAGGAGGGACAGTTTTAGGATAGCAGACGCAGGACAGGATGTCCCAAAGCTTGCAGCACATCGGTAAGCGACGCAAGCTCTGAATTAAAGTCTGTTGCCTTTGAACCAAATGCCACTCTCCACTTCTGAGAAGAAAATCCCCTCATTTCTCAGTTCACAGAGAAGCAGGAGACAAAAGCTCTCTCATCCCCCCATTCTAATCGGCAGCTCTGGGATGCACGCTCACACACACATATACACAGCTTAACAAACACACACACTCAATATCGCTCTCTGCGAGCTGTCTCATCACGCTCTCTGTTCTCTTTATCCTTCTCTAGCCGTGACACAGTCTAAATATCTGCTCCACCTTACCCGCTAATGCTGTAGCTTTCCACTCTACTCCACATCAAGCACAATTTGGGTAATTGGTCACACTGCATGGGCTAATCTTTTGTTATTGTTTTTATTTTTGTGGGGAAGCTTGACCTTTGGGAACATTAACGGCAACCATCCAATATGGCTATGTAGAATATTTAACACAGAGTGCGAAATGTCTCCACAACCACAAGAGATTTGTTAAAATAAATACAATAAAAAACAGAATATGTAACTTTTTTGTTTTTCTAGTTTAATTAATGTATGTACTAAATACTGTTTTATATACAGTGCCCTCCACTAATATTGGCAGAAATTCACACAATTCTAACCTATCATTAAAGTAAAACAATTGAAAATAGGGAAAAATTGATGTGATGAAATAAATGTTTTTCTTCAATACTTGTTGACCACAATTATTGACACCCCTAGAATTTTTTATGAGAAAGATATATCTGAAGTATATTCCCATTCATATTTAAAAAATTGAGCACTCCAGGGTGATTATTGACATGAAATTATCCAGCCATGGTTTCTTGTTTCACAGAAATATATATAGGAGGGAAAACAAAGCCCAATCTCCCTTAATCATCAACACAATGAGAAAAAACTAACAATATATTTATGATGTGCAGCAAAAGATAATTACGCTTCACCAATTAGTGAAGTGGCTTTAAGAAAAGAGTCCAAATTTCCACCATCAGGGAAATAATTCCAATCAACATCAAATGTTACGAAGCTGACTGGAAGAGGACGTGTGTCTCTATCTTCCTAATACACGACGAGGAGTAGAGTTCGAGTGGCTAAAGACTCTCTTAGGATCACAGCTGGAGAATTGCAGAAAACAGTTGAGTCTCAGGGTCAGAAAACCTTTAAATAAATTGTCAAGCAGCCCCTAAATCAGCACATGTTGTTCAGGAGGGTTTGAGAAAAATTCTCCTCGCTCATCCAAAATCTCTCCAGCATGTTCAGTTGTTAGACAGGACTGGAACTACAGATGGGACTGGCTTCTATGATCAGATGAAAGTAAAAAATTAGCTCATAGTTTAGTGAACACATGGATAAAAAGTACTCCATGTGTACAATTAAATATACTGGTGAATTTTTGCTATATTTCTGCTTGAGGTCCTCCTTATCTTGTTTAGACACATGGCATCATGGATTCTATCAAATACCAACAGATAGCAAATCTAAAACTGACTGACTCTGTTAGAAATCTTATAATGAGCCATGGTTGGGTCTTCCACTGGGACAATAATCCAAAACAAAGATCAAAATAAACACAAGAATTACTCACTGAGTACAAAATGAAGCTTTTACCATGGCTGTCCCAGTCCTCTGACCTGAACCCTGAGTGAGGTGAACTAAAGAGGAGAAGCGCCATCATGGAGCTGGTATTCTGAAGGATCTGGAGAGATTCTACATAAAGGAGTGGTTTCTTTTCTCTTATCAAGTGTTCTCTTCATTTTGTGCTCTTCAGGCATTACAGGAGAAAACTCAGAGCTGTTATCTTGGGAAAAAGGATGTAGCAATAATTGGGTGCCAATAATTGTGGCTAACATGTATTGTAGAAAAACATTTATTTCATCATGAGTTTTTTCCCTATTTTCAATTGTTTTACTTCAATGATAGTTAGATCGAACTTTGAGAATTTTTTGAATGAAACATCAAAAGGATAAGCAACGCAGATTTATTTTCACAGCCAACTTTGCTCACATTTGCCAAGGGTGCCAATATAAGTGGAGGTCACTGTATCTATATAATTAAAAATACACTACCATCCAAAAGTTCTGTCACACACACACACTTTTTTTTATTTTTTTCCCAGTGAGGATGCATTTAATTGATCAGATGTG
>JAUMHP010000059.1:6691332-6712106 GCA_032361065.1 Enteromius trimaculatus
CCTACACCTAAACCTACCCCTTACAGGAAACTGTGTGCACTTTTAGATTTTCAAAAAACACCATTTAGTATGTTTTACACCTACAAATTGTAATACCTGTGTCATACGCATGTCATTATACAAATTTGTGTCCTCATAAACCACATAAACCCGTCCATATATATACACACACACACACACTTTTTTTTCTTTTTTTCCCAGTGAGGATGCATTTAATTGATCAGATGTGACAGTAAAGTGACATTATTATTATATAGTTTTACAAAAGTCTTCTACTTTAAATTAAATGATAATTTATTTTCTATTCATCAGTGAGTCCTGGAAATGGTGTAACAGTTTCCACAATATCAGCATTGATAATACTAGACAATGTTTCTTGAGCACCGAATGATTTTTGAAGGTTAATCTGAGCCTGCATACTGAAGTAATGAAAGATAAAGCTTTGCATCACAGGAATACATTACATATTAAGATATATTATAATAGAAAACAGTTATTTTAAATTATAATTATTTACTACTATGTTTACTGTAGTTTGCTCAAATACATGTAGCCTTGGTAAGCATAAGACACATTTATTAAAATGTCTGCATACTAAATTATTTAGCATTGTGACATTCAAGCTCCTAAATCTGAAAAAAAGACAACAAGATCAGAAACATTTAATGTCAATAATAAACAATTCTGCCACCTTCCTGCAGAGTTCTCAACCCTGTCATAAAGACCTTTATTGCCTGGTTTAGGTGTGTTTAATTAGTAAACAGGATCCAAAAACGGGATTTGGCACATTGATGTAGCCAGAGAAGTTTTGCACCATGGAGAGCTACCTGACAATTCAACACCATAGAGAGTGTCCAAGAGCTTCACCGCTAGGTCCAAAATGGGTAATTTTGTGATATAAACAAAGCATGTGGTATTTAGAACCAATGACAGAGTCTGCATCATCCCAATTATGCCGTCCTCTTTCACACCAGTCTGACCAAACTCTTTATTATAAGGAGAGTAATTAAATACTCATGCATAATTATTTACCCCTCAAAAAGCTGCACATCGTCAATTATCTGTGAATCATTATCGTGGAGACACATGGAGGACATGGGCATAATAATTCTAATTACGATAATCATCAGTCCTTAAAAGAGCATTCAGTCACTTACGGAAGTGTAGAGGTATCCCTCGCTGTTCATGCCCAGGTAGAAGCCAGTCTTCGCTCCCTGAATCGCCACTATCCGCAGACCCACAGGAATCAAGTTGAACTGTGCTGTGGGATGAAATCAGAGAAATAGATTAAAACGTTCAATGTGTGTCAGGTGTCAGAGAGAATGGAATATGTAGGTAGAAATGGTGTTTGGTGGCTTTTGGTGTCAGTCAAACTGTCTTTTTCATTCTAAATGGGCGGTTCTTGGGTAGAATAAGCTGCAATGATTTTTGCCTTGAGTCAAAAGTCTGGCTTTGTGAGACTAGGGACAACGTGACATAGGATGAAACAGGATAACAAAGATGAAGATGAGAGCGACACAGAAGAGCGGATGTAAAACTGACAGGGATGGAAAAGATAATGGCATGAGGTGGTGGAAGGTATACAGGAGGGACTATCTGTCCTACGTCTGTTGTCCTTGATAGAAAGATGGATTGTGTTTGATATGGATCATTCAAGGAACATCACACAGTTAATGCTTCTGAGAGATAGCAGAAGATATAACCATGCAAACTAAAAGGCAATGAGAGGGAGAGCGATATTCCTGCACAGGCTAAGGAACACTGGGTAAATATTTCCGCAATTAGTCTTCAGTGAGGTTTCCCGCTGGAGTTTGACAGATATATGACAGTATCTAATTGGTGTCGGACAGTATCGCAATAATTTAGCTCCATCAAATTCACCTCATTGGGCATGAAGTGTTTAGGATTCACATCAGACTGCCCTGTCACAACATTCATGGGACGCCGCAGTCGTATGGTTATTTAATATGTGCGACAGTCATTTCAGTAGACAAGCATGACATGTAAGCTAGTCCCTGACAACCCATGCAGGAATGTGCTACACTTGTGCACCCTGACAACTGCCATCCCAATAAAATACTTCTCAATCTGTTACTTGCACATTCAAAAAAAACTCACATTGAGCTACAAAAGGCACAAACGTCACGTGTCTGCTCTCGTTGGCATGTTTTTCTCTCTCCTTCACTGTCTCTTACCCTTCATGAACAGCATGTTATGGTGACTCAACATAAAATACAACATTGTATCACTGAGGCCTCAGGCTGAACCTGTACAGAAGAACTGACTTTCAGAAATTCAATCTTTGGTTGACTCCAGAATACACTGTTTTTATATATATATATATATATATATATGAATGTTTTTTAAAGCTTACATTCACTCTGAATTTGAGTTTGTAAAGTTACGAGGCTGTCAGTTGCTAATAGGTGTTCAGTAAATACATTAATACTCAAGCTGTTACATCACCAGTGGTTGCTTGCAAGTAACAAACAGGCAACTCTTATTAAAAATGAATGAATTCTGAGCAACCATTTATCTTTCCAAAACGTTAAAATCCTTTATTTATCTTTGGAAAACAATTTAAGATGATGAAATCTGAGAGTTTTCTGACCCTCCATAGAAAGTGACACAAATACTATGGGCAGAAATGCACACAGGTCTCATGGCGGCACTCTCAAAGACTGACTTGGAAGAGAAGAAATTGTTATTTTATTTAAAGTTTTTTTTTTTTTCATTTGCATACAAAAAGTATTCTCATCAAATTCAGATTGAATCGCTAATGTCACTATTTTAACAATTTCTTTACTACCTTACTGGACCTTGAACGTTGTAATTGAGTGAGAAAGCTCTCGGATTTCATAAAAAAAATATCTTAATTCGCGTTGAAGATGAATAAATGTCTTACAGTTTTGGAATGACATGACATAATCTTCATTTTTAAGTAAACTAATCTTTTAATTCAATTGCATTTTTTTAAAATAATTTTATAATTTTGTATTAAAATATTAAATAATAAAAAAAAAAAGTATATTTTTAATGATAAAGCTGCAAGTATATGATGGCAAGTCATGTCATTGAATGTTACTGAATCATTCACTTTAACGATTTATTAAAAAATGCTGATTCATCCAGTAACGAAACACCAATGTTTGTTGCTCCCAAACATTTAGTTTTTTTGCAATGTGAATGACATACTTTATAATACCAGCTTTGACTGTGCTAAAACAACAATTATGAAATTATCGTAGATGATACATATAGCACACCCCTATTAACTATGTACAACAACTTGTGAATTATGTGAATTACTTACAGACATCTGATGCCCAAAATATCTGAATATCCTCTACTATAATTCTAGCCCAGACAAATATTAATGCATGTGATCTTAAATCATATCGCTAAGTGTGAATCCCCATAGTGGCATCAGTGACCATTAGTGTGTGTTATACACCTGGCCTTAAGCCTGACAAACCGGACATATGCCAACACTGGGCTCTCAAATTAATTACAATGGACAGACAGACAGAACATGTACGTGAGGAGACTCTAAGACTGAACAAATGAACGTCAGGAACTACAGAAGTCCATTTTGGTATGTGTAGCGGTCACAGGGACGGACACAAGCAGACACACCTCAATAGTTTCTACAACTGACCCAACCAGAGGCCACACTGCGCCTGTCAGCCGTGAATAACGAGTGAGAAAGAACACACGCTTACAGAAGCAGCTGTTCTCGTCCCTTGTGCCGTCCATGGTGCCATCCGGCAGCATCTGCAGGTAGTAGCCGTGCTGGCTGTACAGACGGGTGACGATGCCTTTTAGCTGTGGCTCTGCAGAGAGAAAACATAATCAAAGGGACACAGTGTTAGTCCGGGGAGAAAACATCACAGCTTGGCCTGTACAGGCACGACTCCATTAAAGCTTACTCAGAGTCTATTCATTATCAGCAGCTACTTGTGTTGCCCAGGTCATGCTGCCATGTTTTGGGCATTTTTAGTATGACAGGGAATTCAGTTCCTCACAGAATAAAAATATTTATTTCCATCAAATACACTAATGTTCAAATATAAATAACCTCCAGGCATTATGGGAGATAATGTAAAGCTGTTAAACTGGCAATTGGAAGTTTCAAAAAGAATTTAATAAAAGGCCAGTGTGTATTACAGAAGAACATTCATAATGATATATCCCCCATTTTAGATTCTTATTATCCAATGAAAGGTTAGATTTTTTTTGTGAATTTTTAAAATAAAAGATCAAAAGGATTAACAGTGCAGATTATTTTTCACAGTCTTCTTTGATCATATTTACCAAGGGTGCAAATATTTTTGGCCAGACTGTATTTAGCAAAAGATGCATTACATTAATCAAAAGTGACATAGATGCAGCTCTTTTAAACTTTTTATTCATCAAATAACCCTGAAAAACAATGTGTCACGGTTTCTACAAAAAAAAATTATTACACAGCAAAAAAAGTTTTAACATAATAAGAAATGTTTCTTGAGCATATTATGATTATTGAAGGATATCTGAAGAATCATGTGACACTGAAGACTGGAGTAATGATACTGAAAATTTCAGCTTTGCTGTGACAGAAATAGATTGCAAAAATATAATATCACAATATTACTATTGCATTAGTAATAATATTTAAATCCTTGGCTTTATAAACCCATTTACTTTTTTATAGAAATTTAACACAACGCTTTACAACTATAAAACGTTTAACAACAAGAGGTGTATAGGTTTAAAATATACAACAATATAATATACAAAACGTACACGTTCTGGTAGTCAGACCTTTTTGGAACATGCATTTCATCACATTAATTATTAATACCTGTGGCTACTCTGCTAGGACACCTTGAGGGGAACTGATTTCATACATCCATTAAAAATCACCCAGGGACCAGTTGGTTTAAAGTAATTGCAAAAACGACTAGGAAAAGTTAGCTATCAGAAAATGTGCTTGCAGTTGCAGCTGTCATTTAGATTTATATTTTGCAATGAAATTCATACATTATCCCCCCCAAACAAAGGAACACAAAAGCATGTTGATAGCTAAAAGGTAAATTTAATTATATCAAGAATATGTTTGAATTACATTAATTAATTTCATCTATGAGGATTAATTCAGTGGCTGTCAACTGCTTTTGTTTCATTCCATCAGGTGTATCATAAAAAAAAAAATAAACACTGAATCAAATCATAATGAACTATTATCATAAGCATGACAGACAATAAAAAAACTGGCAAATTTAGTAACTACATCTCTCAGTCTCAGCATCACAAACTAACTATTTTTAATCTCTATGTAAGCACATTTAATGTGTTTGTGTATGAGATAAAGCGTTGTGCCAAACATGTCCAAGTTGGCCGAATTTCAACCAGGTGGCAGACAAATTTCTTCCAAAACACACCAGTTGGATACTAAATGCGGATGTCAACAACAAAAGGCATCTCTTTAAAAGTTAAGTCCAGTTTGCCATGCAAGGTTTTCTGCATGTCTCCCTGCTGTCCACAATGCCATAAGCATAAACCTGTGACCCATTTTTGGGTCATGACCCACCAGTTGAGAACAACCGAACTAATTTAGCATCGCTATCCAGATCACAGCTGTTCCTTCTGCCCAAGAAGATGCCTCAAAGACCTGAAGGGTCAGATTAGAATAGACCACCTTATACAGGCCTCACAAATATTCCAGGTAATGCATAAGTCATGAGCATTCAATATGCATAACTCACTTGACATTTCAACTCGTTCATGTAAAACTGCTCGAAGATGGTGTTTGCTCTGTTATACTTTGAACGCTTCGCTATCCATCTCATAGCATTGTATTGACATTCACCTATTTTTAGAGAAGCTTTGGTCACTACAGGACTTTGGCAAATAAAATGTGTTTGCTACTCTATAAAAGATTTACTCGTATTGCACGTTTATTTATGAGACTAGAGGAGAAGAACAAAAGCTGAATGTTTTATTAGCACAGTCCCTCCGGCCTACTTTGTGTTCATTTTAGAAACAAGTGAAAGGGAGGCTAAACAGAAAGTTGCTTGTAAACAGACTAGTAGCTGTGGTAAATAGTGACCATGCTTAGAACAGTTTCTGATTCGTCCCCCACAGTAGAATTCAAATGAAAGAAATCTCTCAAGGAAAAGGATCATTTAAAAATTATTATCTAGAGGGGTAGGCTGGCTTGTTATGAGTTTCCACTGTGAAGGATATTAGTTAAAGGCTTGCATTGTATAAATGTCAAGCTGGTGGGTTAAAAAGACCCAGAAGCCAGTCTCAAATTCGCATGCTTCATCACGTCAAACTCAAAATGAACTGCTTTGTAATTAATGCTTAATCGGGAGATCCGATCGCAATTGGATATGAAGATCCTTTCTTAACTGTACGGCGAGTGTGTGTTCTGGAGTGTGTGCGGTCTTTTATTTTTTCTTTACTGTCACGTCACCTTTAGCGGTGCAGACGACTGTGGCGGAATCTGCTGAACTTTTCCCAAGACCCGGTAAAAGCTTGTATTGATTTCACCCACGCAAATCCTGATAAAAATTCCACTGACACAAAGAGGTTGCCAAGCTCAGGTTTGTGTATGTGTTAGTTTTGCTACTGCGGTTTTATCTCTGGTCTGAGATCAGCAAGAAGCATTGGTAGGAACAGGTAAATTATTCTGCTTTGGGCGGTCAGGTGTGTTGGGTGTTGTTCCGCTATAGGCACCTTGGATCCTGTGCAGTGCAAAATAAAACGCACTTTTAACACATTTATTTGATCTGTCCACTAAAATGTATAACAGTTTATGCACATACAGAAAATATGAGGAATTATTCTGTCATGCATAAACATTCTTACCAATGCCGTTTTTTTTTTTTTTTTCAGTATTCTGTTTTTTTAAACTTTATTAATTTGATTGTAAATAATGCTTGGACAATATTGCACTATATATTTACTGTACCTTGATTGTACACAAATCATGTCTCAAATTTCATGTCAAGCTGCTCTACTGAGACTTTCGTCTCGTTGATAAAGTATACACTAAATTTAGAAAAAGAAAATCATTTGATATGGCTTGATTATGAGACAATAATAAAAAAAAGGCCTTTTACAAATTAAATATTATATTACTCTCTTTTCTTTCATTTATATGAAAAATGCAAATTTTGTCATTAATCACTTACCTCCATGCTGGTCCAAACCCATACAAGTTTGATTCATCTTTTAAACACAATGAAAACTGGGAGGCTTGTGTCTGCACCATTGACTGCCAAGTAAATAACACTGTACAGTAAAGTATGAAAGGCATCGTCAGAATCTGCCATCAATGGTTCAACCGTAGCATTATTGAAGCTATGCGAATACTATTTTTATGGAAAGAAAACAAAAATAATGACTTTATTAATGATTTGTCACCGTAGATCCATTTGGAAGAGTATCGCTGCGCGCAAATAGTAAAAGTCTTTTTTTGCTGTCTATACAAATATTATTATTAGGGATATAATGGTATAATAACGGTAATATCTCGGTATGAATGGCATGGTACGGTATTTATTGAATCATTTACACACACACAAAAAAAAAAAAACTAACTCAAAAGAAGTGCCGGAAGTGTTTATTATACAGCTTACATGAACACTGAACATATCAATGTCACACTATCTGTAAACTTTGAAACAGGAACTTCAATTTTAATAACAAAAAATTATTAAACCTTCCACACATCCGATTCAAAACCCACTTTAGATTGCTAGATGACGTCATATATCAATTTGCATATTCATTATGTCAGCGCGTCATGTTATCTTGCTTCTCTGTGGCCACATAATGTTATTCAGTGCAGCCTAATTCTCAATATAACTGTGTTCACTGATATTTTTAATGGTTTCTGTTGTCAGAAAAATGGAATGAAATGGTGACTGAAATGCACGCCATTATAAGGCCTACTGAACTAGCTCTACCTTAAAAATCCTTATTTATAATCATTTATAATTATATAATTATATTTATAATTCATAATAATGAAACCAAGTACACATAAGATAGAGACAATGGCTATGCTGTGATTTGGGCTATATTTGCATGTAAAATAGAGTTAGAAGCAACATATTATCTATTTTAACTGAAAGCCCTGTACAGAACAGACGCAGAGAGAGGTGTGAGAGCTCGCAGAGGTGTCGCACTCGCGCGGGCACTGCCAGAGCCTCCCTGAGGTTTGTCCAAGAAGTCTCTAGGTTTGTCGCTAGTTGCTTTTAGGGAAAATTTTGCCAAGGGGGTCTGAATAGTCGCTAAATATAGAGACAAAATCGCTAAAGTTGGCAACACTGATCCGTATTGACAACAGACAGCAAAGAATGATGGGCACGCTTGGACTGATGGGAATTGTAGTTCCCGCTACCTCCCGTTCGCTCCATTCGCCTGAGCAAACCTTTCTCAGAAGACCTATCGTTTTATCGAGTCATGCAACCACGGTATTATCGAAAAATATATATATAGCTTATATATAGCTTCATGACATTACGGTTGAACCATTGATGGCAGATCATTGGTAGACTATTCTGACGATGTCTTTAATACTTTTCTGAACTTAGACAGTGTTATCTACTTGGCAGTCAGTAGGACAGACACAAGCCTTTATCCTAAAAATCTTAAACTATGTTCTAAACATGAACAAAGCTTTTATCGGTTTTGAACGAGTGATTAATGACAAACATTTCATTTTGGGGTAGAGTAACCCTTTAAAACGTCATTTTTAAAATACTGCCCTGTCATAATACACGCAAAAACAGCAAAAGCAAATCTTAAACAAGTTACATAAACAAGTTTTATGTTATGCTAGTGGATAAGCAAAAGGGAATACACCTGCATCACATTACACAACCTATATTATTTATTTATGAATGTTAAAATAATGAATTTGTATAAAGCAAACCACAAAGGGTGAGTCATTAGCTAAAGCTCTGTTATATCTAAAAATATTACTAAAGTACTGCAATAGAATTATTTTGCGGTACCATTCGCAACAAAATATTGCGAAGCTGCTTTCCATCTTTCATCTGGACAACCATCAACATTTCCCATTAATTTGCCTGGTCATTTGGTCACAAATTACAATATTACTGATTAGTTTCCTTTTGATCTCTTCCTCTTCCTCCACCATCTCTCATTCACCCACCCATATGCGGTGTAATAATATAATGCATTATCCAACCAAAAGAGAAAGCAAGTGTTTATTTGCCAAGCGAGGTGGGGGGAAGGGATGCATATGTCATAATTTCATTAGAGAAGATGGCTCTATATGTATTGGACAGGCATAAAGTATACACTAACAGCCTCAATTGATAGACAGCTGAAGCATGACAGGGCTAATCAGAATCTCAGCTGCCCTCCACTGGAACGGCGACACTAATGATTCACTTTGGAGTATCAACATAAAGCACCGGGTTGCGAACACCATCCCACGCTACTGTTAAACAGCGGGAACCACGGCTATCACGGCTCTTCAACACCACATCCAAAAACCAGCATGACACAGCAAAGCGACAGAACACACACATACACTCGCCAGCATGGTGTTTAGCAGCGTTTAATGCAGCATGACATTTTGTACTAATTTAGTCCTGCGTAGGAACACAAGTAACCGGTGGGTTGCTCTTGGTATATATTGATTGAGTGTTTGGATTTGCGTGGTTAAGTCTCCATGCCATGATTCTGGTTTGAGAGTATATAGTCACATGGCATTTACGGCTTATATGATTGGCTAACCATGTATTATAGAGCTCTAGATTTATATGCACTTAGAAATATTATTAAAATGAGAAGAGAAACGAATTAAACTAAAGCAAGAGAAAGTGATTTGAAAGGTGCTATTCTGGGAACTGGCTTACAAAGAACTGTATGAGAAAGAGATCCCCCTCTGTGTAAAAATCTTAGAAAAAGAAAAAGAAAGCGAGTGGCCGCTCTGATTTCCCCCCCGGGTGCTGTTTATCCGGTGGAGGTGAGGTGTGTGTGGGGAGTGGTAGTGTGCAGTGTCCAGTTCCAGGCTGTTACAGATGGTAATTTTGTCAGAAATCACTGAGCTGCTGCCAACTCCACGCTGGAGATACAGCAAGCGACGGCTGTGCCGAATCCTGCCTGTGAGGACCAGCCACCAGCTTTTATTCTCCCTCTCTCTTATTCAGACTCACATGCACTGGATAAAATACTGTTTTCCAGGATTTAGCAAAGCGACTGGAAGCTGCTACCGGAGAAATAAATGCTTGAATTCTGTTTACGTTGGATTTATTTTATCTCTCATTGTTTGCCTTTTAGCTTCTCATCTATGCACTTCCAGTTATCTTCCAGTTCCAAACCCGTATGGTTTTCTTTCTTTCGTTGAACAGAAATGCTACTTCTTCACTGAGCATTATTGTTCGATCCAACTTGAATTACAGTTTTCCATCCGATTAATGCACTTTTACTATGTTTGGTTAAAACTGTGCAAAAATGTTTGGTATTTTAACAGGAGACTGTTGATGGCACTCCAGCTTCCCAAGACCTCTATGTGTGTTTGTGTCTGTTTTCATACTTGGATGCACCTCTCCTCCACAGCTGTTGCTAGTTAGGTTCAATCATTCAATCAGTACCACCTGTATAAATACTGGCCTGTTTGTATGTCTAATCACGGTTCATTACACTGTTTCATATCTTGTTTGTTTAATCGCTTGGATTTACTCGTTGCTGACTTCTCCTTCTCTACAGACCTTCCCCTTGCCGTCCCCTTCGGATTCTGATATTATGGTATTTGACCATTGCTTTGGATTACGTTTTCTCTCTCGTCTCTGCCGGTGTTTAAGACTGTCTGTTTTGTTGACCCTGAGCCTGAATAAACCCTTTTGCACGTGAACTTGCACGCCTCAATTCCTCAATTCTTGACAAACAGTTGCATATTGAATGCATGGACAAACTGGAATTTCTCCCTTTTATACATGTTAAAATAATTATGGAGAAATTCACAATTTTAAATAGGCATATGACTTAGCCTACACTTCTTTTGCTCTAATGCAGATCAATATTACTAACAACATTTAATTCTATTAACATCATTCAAATATTGATTTAGGTCACTGAATGGGCAAAGATTTAACAAAGGACTAAAAGGTACACAAAAACGTTTTTAGTTGGTTGCTCACTGTAAGGGTTTGATCCAACACTTTTCAGCGGCGGCTGGAGAGAATAATTTAGCTTCAGTAAATACAATATTCATTGTGACAATATTTCTGAAATCCTCCTTTATTAGTACAAAACTTGTTTTGCATTCAAAAAACTAACACTTCTAGAACATTGGTGAGTAGCCTAAAATGTGAGAAGGCGTAGGGGTTGTTTTTTTTGTTTGTTTGTTTGTTTTGCACAACTTGCTTAACACGCAGCCACAGATGTGAAATTAAAGTCTACTCTCGATTTTAACAACAGCTGTAGCTCACAAGATTCAGTATTGTTTTGATAACTGTCTTTTTGCAGAATGTAAAACCTGCAAACTTTATTCTTACAAGGTATACGTATTTAGTTGTATTGTAAAACTGGCATCAAACCTTTGTACATTTTAAAACTCAATTACGTGTTAGAGATGACTTCTGAGCAAATTCACGAATACAGGCAGGTTGGTTGTTATACACTCGAGTCAAGATCAACTGCAAAGCTTGAACTTCTGAAGCACCGCAAGTTTTGTGTCGTTTTTAAAGTCACCTTTCCTGGATTTGGTTTAGCAGTACTGATTCAGCTCATCAGCTCATGATTTGAGCTAATGACTTTGTACATAACCTATTGAATTACACTTGAAAAAGGTATTGATTCAGTACTTTATACATGCAAGATTAACCAGAACATCTTCATGTGCTATGGAGGCCATGAAGCTCTTAAAAAACTTTCTTGAAAATGCAAGATACTAAGGACATATGGTCAGCAAATATGCTGATCGGCTCATTAGGTCTGCCCGAGCAGAAAGTGATTGTGGTAAACCTTTTCTTGCTTTATTTAAACAACTTTTTTTTCTTTGATTCTTTGAATTTCATGCATTATATATTTATATATATTTTCAATTCCTCATAGGTTTGTACAAACATTCAGATCCTTGTTTCTAGTGTTAATCTTTCCAGCCTTTCCTGCTCTGCATTAGGGAACATGAATAAACTATTCAGAAACTCTACATCATCGTGGACAAAAAGGCATTGAAAAGCAATATGTGAGTGTTTTCGACAGTGATGAACTCTTCAAAGCTCACTTCGTATTCAGCACATTGTACAGTGAAGCACTTTGCAGTTGCACCACAGCAGACATCAGGAACAAAGTTACTGAGAGGTACGTTTCTGATGAGTATTGATTTAACAGGTCAGGTTTAAAAATTCAGCATTTCCATCATGTCCACTGTACAAACAATTTGTGTTTGCACTGTCCATCACTGCCAATTAAATCGGCTTTTTTACTTTTCTACTTTTAATTTTCATACAGGCTGTGTGGAATATGAGTAGTTTTGCTTCTAACTTATATTTCCTTCTGAGCCAGAGGAATAACTAGAAAGATTTTCGCTAGTGCTGGAAATTGAATTCTGGCTAGTGAATTCACCATTATACCTCTTTTACTAGAGGTCAGATTTAGCTCTATGTGGAGTTATTATTAACTCTATTTGGGAATTATTTCAGTGTTTAAAATACCTATTTAGAGATTGTAAAAATATAAAATTGATTAAATTTAAAACAGTTTTGTGGTGTGTGTGATTACAAAATGAGACTTGACTTTTATTAGCATTTGTCAGGTTTACAGTCTCTAAACGATTTTTAATCATTACTGTGTTGCTTTTTAAAGTATTAAATCATAGGGCAAATTTCATATTTTGGGTGAACTATACTTTTGAGAAAAACTTCAGAGACAAGTGCTTTGCATTTCAAAAATGATTACACTGCAAAAATACTTTTCTAGCTTAGTTTTTTTTTTTTGTTGTCTTGTTTCCAGCCAAAATATCTACAAATTATAAATCAATTAGGACTTAGGGAAGTCATTTAAAGAAAAGGAAAGGACATGACAAGTGGCTATGGTTTCCCATACTACAGACATACAAGTGAACAACCACACACACACACACACACACACCCCCAGAGCAGTGGGCAGCCATTGCTGTGGCGCCCGGGGAGCAGTGTTGGGGGAACAGTGCCTTGCTCAAGGGTCTCACCTCAGTCGAGGCATTGAAGGTGGAGAGAGTGCTGGATATATTCACTAAATCAGACCTGGGACTCAAACCCACGGCCTTTGGGTTACAGGTCCGACTCTCTATCCATTAGGCCATGACTGCCTCCAATTTGCGAGGTGGGACAAGCTTCATGATAAAAGATCATGAATATATCCTTCTTTTTTTTTTTTTTTTCTCGGTGGTATAAGGTACTACTGAATCATGCACAGGAATGAGTACTAAGAAAGTGATTTAGATTGTTTTACTTCTTTAAGCAAGTTGTTTTCACTTTATCGATACTTCAGTAGATCGGTGTTGCGCGTTACATTATCAATATTGTTCTTTTTTTTTTTACCCATTTGCAATCTTCTAGTTCTCTTTCTTTCTATCGCTGCACCCAGCTTACAGTGATCCCCTTTTCACCCTCAGCTCTGTCTAATTTAATCTCACGCATCGATGGCTTTTAATTAATATGATTGGCTGAGGGATTCTCGTACTGTTACGTGGTATTTTTCTGCCTTTCTGACGGTGACAAATGCTATGGAAATAAACGGCAAACCTACAACGCATAAACCAACAATCCCCACTAAACCAACCCCACTGGGAGCAGATTTAAGCAATGTTGGCATTATTAGTCAAAGCATTGATATTCCCTACACTAGCTAGAGTGATACAGATGCAGTAATGCTAATCATGTTCCTGCTGGTGCTTCCTGCCTTTGTCTCTTGCTTATCTTTTCCCCTCTTGCGATATCACCACACACACTGTAATGTGGGACTCTTGCACGGAGCGGGGCGTCCTCTTCAGCCGGCTGTATTGAGAGCCCTGGCTGTTTATTTAAAATGCGGCAATGCCCATTGCGGCTCCTCAAAGTCAGACAGCAAATGCAATAACCAAGACGAAGCCTCCACGTGTTTGTTCAATTAAGTGTGTGCGATTTGATCGGCCACAGTGTAGCAGAGCCAAAAGTCGCACCCTATTTTCCTGCTGGTGTTCACAGGATCGATAGAGGTTAACTGTCAAGTAACCGTTTATGTATGTGCGAGGGGTGTTTTTTTGTGTGTGTTTGTGTAAGGGAGGTTCTGGACAGAGTGTCTGGTACAGTGCGGTGTGCTGCTTTATAGCTGTGAGATGCCGGCTTACCCCATAATGATAAGAGAGTGCAGAGTAATTACAGGCGCTGCTCCAGCGAGCAGCCAAGGGCATCTGTGACTCCCCTTCCTGACTAAGGCCAAACTACCAGGGCTTCCCTCAACCTTTATTAGGACTCCCCACCAGTCCCCTCTCTCTCTGCTGTCTCTCATTCTCTGCAGCTCTCAGCAGTTTTCCCTCTCTTTTCTCGCTCTCATTTCTCATCCTTCTTTTCCCTCTCTCTATTTCTTCCTCCTTCATCAGATCTTCCCTCTTGGTCTGTCCTCTTTCTTATCTTACCCCGTTCCTTATACTTTCGACCTCTCTATTGCAGGCGTTTTCAATGTTTCCAACCGTGGACCTCCCCATAAACACTGCGTCATATACTTGGAAAGTAATCACAGCAGACAGTATTACACATTGTCCTAAAAAAGTCTATGGAAATTCATATTTTTTAATATGTGATCCCATAGGCATCTCTCTCTTTTGTTCCCTCCCTCTTTTAATGTTTGAGTGCAGTTCTTGTGGCTTTAATTCAGTTGGCTAAATTCAATTTTGCTTTGCTTTATTTTTTTTAAGTGCACAAACCAACTTTTTTTTTTTTTTTTTTTATGTTTTCCTTTCCAAAAGTAAACAATTATTGGATGTTCCATTTCACTTTCTGCACAGAAATGAAAGATTTATTAGTTTTTCCTCTTTTGAATTGGGATAAAGATGTATTACTAGTGATGCACTAAAATGTTATTTATTTATTTATTTGAACTGAAAGACAGTACCATATTTCGGTTTATACCAAAAGTTTCATTAAACTAAATACTGAAAATAAAGTTTTGGTTATTGAATTTGGGTAAGTGAACTCGGTATGTCATTCACTTGTGTTCTTGTGTAAAGTTCTGCAATGAGCCACCTTAGCTGGAAATATTTTATTGATCATGGTTGTATTTTATTTAGATTATGGCACAAAATAAACACTGATATGGTCAAAATGAATGCTGATTAAATTTCACTGTTTGGGTCATTAATTCTGGCCCTCCCAAGCAATTTCAGACAAAACGAACAATTAATGTTTTGGTGCATCACTAATTTTCAGAATGCAATTTCAAATCACTACAGTTAACCATAAACATTAGCTACCCCTTAAATCAAAGGGAAATAAGAGATATCTTATTGATTGATCGTAATGTTGTTCCAGGACCAGCATGATCTATGAACATGATTGCTGATCTATGATCTGTGTCCTTATCTTAATTCTCATCCTTTGCTCTCTACCGCAACAGCCATGTGACTTGCTCTAAAACACATCCATGAAAGCTTTTCGAAAACAATTCCATTTCTGATCCCACGTTTCTATCACAAGACTCAGCTGAGTGAACATTACTGAGCGTTTATGGGTATTAATCTTTTGGAGATCAACAATCCAATCAGTCAATCTTCTGTCTTCCTGTATTTGTATGCTTGACATGACCTTGTCAGCATCATTGTGTGACCTCGAGGGGCCGTCTCCTGAGATGACAGCCTTGTCCAGTCCATTATCATTTACTGTGAATTCACAAAATGAGATTGAAAGTATGGATAAATGCCGACTAGCAAGTTTTGAAATACTGTAGCGCAGGTTGCTGAATGTACAAAACTTAAATGAGAGGTGGTTTTACATGCTGGTTTGGTTCCGGTATTTGCAGTGGTGGACGTGTTATATGTAACTATAAAGCAATCTGACTCTCTGGGATGACAGCCCAACAGTAATGGAGCCTTGCCCGCTCATGACGTCAACACCGGCACTTAAGTGCTCAGAAATTACTGAGGTAAATGTCTACCTTTTCTGTCTGCCGCTCCTTATCCTCTGCCCCTTCTAAAACACACACACACACATACACTTCTTTTGTGTGTCTGCCTCTTGTTAGAGGTCAAACTCAATCTGTCCTTGTCAGGTTTAATCAAAGTATCCACAAATTCAATTTCAGCTGCTGTGTGAGAGAGGCTATTAAGGCATTCTTTGTCATTCGCAATGTCATTAGGCAGGGAGACGAGAGGCCATGGGGGTGTTTCCGATTCTGATGCATTTACTCATCTTTTTAGGGTAAATAATGCCCAAGTACTCTCTGTCAGCACCTAAAGGTGCCAGAATTCCTTTACTCTGAAAAATGATTTGTAAAACTGTGATACAGTATAACTAATATTAAGGCTTAGCTTCTTACTCTAAATTTATCTGTGCATCAAAATGTCACATTGGTCAAAAAAATATATAAACTGTATTATTGTTTTCCAGAAGAAACACGGTTAAAACAAGATGAATTTAAAGCTCAGTTTCATTAATGTGGCTTGAAATATTTTTTTCTCTTCTAAAATATATATACTTTTATTTTCTGGAAACACTTTTTATCTTACACAAGTTTAGTTATTTTTACTGAAATACAAGATTATGCAAGTTATAAACCGTAATGTGTATGCTAAGATATCATAAATGCCCTACTGTTTCATTAAAACAAATGACTATTGTATGCAAATAATGTTGCTAATGTTATAGGTGATTTTTTTCCTGTCCTATAACCAAAAGTCCCATAAAGATAAAGTATTTTGCACTGTAAAAAATCCAACTTGCAAAATGTTAACTCAATTTAAAATTATAAGTTAGGTGGACAAGTTTTCGAGCATTGTGTTGAGTTTACTTATAAAAATGATTTAACTTCACGTTTACTACTATTTTGTTCAATGAAAATAAATAGTTAAGTTGGGTAAACTTGATGTTTTGATTTTTTTGTTCGACCACTTCACTTTCTGTCATTGCGCATGCGCAGTCTGTTTCCACGGGGTTTCCCCTCATCAACCGCATTTTGGAAGGGGCTGGATGTCGACCGGTTCAGGTAAGATTTGTTATGGTTTTATTATCGAACATAAGCTAAAAAATACATATTTAACATGAAATTTAATGTTGTCTTTCAAAAAAGCTATTTTAAGAAATGTGATTGTTTTCCAACTAGTTTAGACAGCTATTTAGCATCCTGTAGTTCACTTCACGTGCTTCACTTGAAGGCCATGTTAAGTTCACTTTGTAAAATATAAATTAAATGTGTCAAAATATAATTTTTTAGTGTGTAAAGTTATTACAATAAACTGTATTTAAGTAGATTGTGTCTTGTGGATGGAGTATTTATCAAAGGAGCATACGAAAGCCATACAGAGCTCATTTTTTCACGTTCACCTAACGTTTAGTCATAGGCTTAATGCAATTTACAAATGCTAAATTGAGAATTAATCTTTCTTTTTAGACGAATCGTTGCTTGATTTACATTAAAGGAGGCCTTTAAGACCATGCGGAATCCTCTGCCAGCTGGTCAGTTCCATCTTTCCCGTTCTCGTTTTGATTTCTGAAAGTGATGCATTAACGTTAGCCAAAATTTCGCGGGTTTGCCCTTCCTCATAATACATGTATAGAATGGCGTGCCGTCCGGCGGTAGAGCCGGACACCGAGCTCTGCCCTCGCTAGGGTTTATAGGGCTCGGAGTCCGCCGATCTCCTGGCTCGCTCCCCCGGACAGCACGCCGAACACGCTATATATTTGTATTCTGAGGAAGTGCGAACTCGTGAAATCAGTTTTTGTTAATGCATAAAAGTAATTGTTCATTCAGTTACGCCACAAAACAGAACACATTTTGGAAAAAAATGTCAGCTACCTGAATAAATAACGTTACACGATCGATAAGGGGAAATGCATTTTACATGTACTGTAAGTCAATTATAGGGCATTCTTACCTTGTTAAACATTGTTTCTAATCTTATAGACGTACATGCCTTACATAACATCCGGTAGCTAAAACACTGAAAATACAATCATGTTGAGTTATCAGCAAATGTCAAGTATTTCAGGTATTTTTTTCTAACATAGCTCCTCTTCGCACGATTTAACTAGTTAAATGTAATTTGTCATTATTATTTTGCAATGAAATGTTATTAATCTAATATTCTCTTTTTTTGTATATAATATTTATTTGTTATGTTGTGTTTTAAACATTTAATGTCAATTTATCTGGAATGTAACCCTGCACATGTCAAACTGTTTTTGTTTTTCTTTTCAGTGGTTTGGAATGAAGTGTAAGGAAGAAAAAGCACTAAAGGAGGAAATGAAGAAGAAACTGAGAAGTAAAGAGATAGTTGAAGAAGAACCTCTGGTGGCTGATGTCATAAAACAATGGCCAGCATTGTTTTTGGAAGATCAGGTGAGTTTATGTATTTGAGACTTATTTTTGTATCTATTTATTTAAAGATAAAAAGGGTTAATCTACCCAAAATGCAAATTAAAACCCCTAAAGCTTAGTTCGTCTTCAGAATACAAATTAGGATTTTATTTATTTATTTTTTAATGCATTCTGAAATTGCGTTTTCTGTTCTATGTCAGCCGAAACACACAGATATGTTGTTTTCATTCAAATAAAAAATAAACACAGAAAATGTATCTGCATGTTACGACAGATTTTTAAAACGTTTATCACTGATAATCATATTAATTATGTTAACATTTTTTTGTTTGTGTTCCGAAGATTCGGTTTGGTATTACGTGGGGGGTAAGTGATTAAAGACAATTTGAGTAACTAGTGTAGTCCTAATTCTTAATTGATTCTTACTGTTCAAATTTATTTATTATTATTTTTTTTTTTTTAAGATCTGTGCTGAGTTTTACAGAAAAACAGAAACCAACCTGAAGAGTACCTTTTTCTGTTCTTTGGATGAATACACGTCAAAGATAATTGCTTTGTACCAATCACTTGGTGGAGCCTATGGAGATGAAATAAAGACCCTCCTAGACCAGCTTGATCAAGTAATTATTTAGCAACTTGTTAAGTTATTATTCAGTGTTAAATAATGTAAATGTATTGTAAAATATGTAACCTGTGTCTGAGCATAATAGTGGTTCTTTAAAGTTAAGCATTAAGCTTCTGGTTGAATATATCATGCTTATAACTTTTTTTGTGTCTTTCAGGCTTCTGATGTGCTTGCTGAAAGAAAGGCTACAGCTCTCAGAGGTCTACCTTTGTTTATGAGGGAAAACTCTGGAAAGTTCCTGAAGACTTGCCTGGTAAGAGTTATCAGTCTGTTAACAGCCTATACTGTACACTCATCTGAGGTATTAATCAGATCTTGTAAATAGGAAAGAGTTTTGCCTGGTGTCCAAAACTGTATAACTGTTTTATAAACCAAACGACAGGGGAAAGAATGCTTCTCAGGGAGTCTGACAGCTCAAATTCAACAAGAGTTATATCAAAGAAAACAATGGAAAATTACTGTTGTGTGATTTATTTTTATTTATGTATTTATTTTTTATATTTTATTTTATTTTTTTGTTTTTAGTGTGACCTATATCAACAATATAAAAAGTTTATTGTGGTCCTGTAGAATTCAGTCAATTAAAGAAAAATGTTTTAATTCTGTTTTTATGCTGCTTTTTACCTCAGGACACAGACCCAGAAGACACTCACACAAAAGGGATGAAGATGACGTGGCCACCATCCATTCAAACCCAAATGTAAGGTGCCTGTCTGTTGTTCTGGAGGAGCAATCCAGCAAGTTGTGCTGGATAATGTGCAAGACCTCCCTACAGCTGTTGCTCTCCTATTTGGCTTGATTTATGCCCTCAATATTAGTTATCCAAAAGAACTAAAATACACTTTTGAAACAATTCAGAAAGTGTTTATTGGCCTTGACCCCCTGTGCTCTGCTAGAGTCCAGTCCTTCAAAAACAAATTGTTAAAGTTTAAGTAGTTGCAGTTAGCATATTGCTAATCAAGAGTGACTGATATGTTCCTGTTTGTTCAGTAGTTGTATTTGTAATACATGTATATGTATGCCAAGAGAGTTTTATGACTTTCAAGTATTGTTTTAACAGTTGTAAATAACTGATTGCTCTAGAAAGTCTTGTTTATTGCTGCAGCATTTAAGATTATTTTTTGAGAAATTTTGTTACTTCAGCACTTTAAAGGCATTTGTGTTTTGTTTTACACCAGCAATTTAAAAGCATTAGAAGATTTAAAGGATTCAAATTTCTGCCTTTCATTTTAGTTATATTTAATTGGATGACTGGAGTTGGAACTATATCCGAGTCAAAACTTTGCTTTTCATGCTGTCAAAAAAAGTTGCTTGCTGCAGAATTGTCAAATAAATATTTTTCTGTGAAAATGACAGTCTTTTATATTGTGTTTACAGTATGGTTTGTAATCTCTGTGTTTGAGTCTTAAAGTGAAAGCCATACAGGTATTTCTTGAAGAAGTTTGGATGCAAGATTTAAAGATGTTGATTAAAAGATGTAAGTTAAGTTATACTAACTTAAAAAATTGAGCTAATCTGCTGCAAAGCTTTTTTGAGTTTACTAAACTTCAGGTCTGTAGTTGTCCCTACACGTTTGCTTAAGTTCACTAAACCCCCTTTTTAACTTTAAACAAACTCATGATGACTA
>JAUMHP010000059.1:6720983-6751383 GCA_032361065.1 Enteromius trimaculatus
ATTGTTTATTCATTTATACTCCCGTATCCTCATACTTTATTTCATGTTGCGCCTTCACCCTAGACGGGGCGTAACACAATAAATATTATATTGTGATCAGTGGCAGCTACTGGTCTGTCAAATAGGGGAAGCTCATTTTCGGCCTACCTCATAAAATTGTCTATTTATTTAAAAGTAAAATCTGCCCTATGTTCCTTTTCAAGAAAATGGTCTGTGACCCTATCGTACCAACTAGGCGTCTTTTCCAGTGACTTGACCAGTGTCCTCTTAATGGCCAGCAGAGCTAGGCTGCTTAAACGGCCTTGAACCCATTGTGTTTCGGGTGTAGGACTTGAGCCGCTTTAAACAGGAGAAGCTCCTTTCTACACCTGCAGATATAGCTCCAACTGTTGTTCAGGAGAGTTGAAAAGACCTGTTATTTTTCCCTATCTTTTGCACTAAATCAATCTTAGGTGTTGATCTGCCCTGATGTTTAATTCTAAGTTTTTCCTCGTAAGGAACACTTTCAAATGGCTTTGCCAAAGAAAATCAAGTCAGCCGACCTGCTTTATCTAACTGATTCTGAACTAACTCGTCTTTGAGATTAACGTTTTTTACCACATTTTTAGTCAATAAAATGTTAATATAATAGTACATAATTTGATCATTAATTTTGTGACATTATAGGGGAAGCTGAGCTTCCCTTGCCGTCTTAAAGAAATTGCCACTGATTGTGATATATTGTTACTGTGAAATCAAATTATGCAAATTGTGATTCCTTGTGAAATTGTGAATGATTTTGGTCATATCACCTACTCCTAATGCCTGTATACACATTCAGGTAGTAAATTCATTAAACCGTTTCATCCCTTTAGTAGTGTTTTAGCAACCCCTCTTAAAGAAATAGTTCACCCAAAAAAATTACCCCATATTTTACTCACCCCAAAGCCATCCTTGGTTTGTATGACCTTCTTTTTTCAGACAAACACCGTAAACAATTTTTTATAAAAAAAATTATCCTGGCTTTGCCAAGCTTGGTAATGCCTTCTGTAAATTACTTCAGGCTCGACGTACGCCGCATGATGTAAGTTGCATCATACGTCGAGTCACAGGTCAGCCAAGAAGCCGGAACTTTAGCCAAGATAATGCACTTTAAGAAGCTGTATGCCAACCGCCATTAAAATACAAAGAAAAAGGAACTCAGCGCTCAGTCAGTTAGTCAGTTATATAGAAATATTTTTATTACAAAAATCCATCGATCTGCTTCAAAGGACATGTATTAACCCATGTAAAGGTTATGTAAAGGTTAGTTTTACGTTGCAATACTTGTGGATATATCTGATTTACACTGTTTTGAAATGCAGAGCACAATCCACCCGCATTACTAAGCTTGGAAGAGCCAGGATGCATTTTTAAATAACTCTGACTGTGTCTGAAAAAAGAAAGTCATACACACCTAGAATGGCTTTGGGGTGAGTAAAATATGGGGTAATTTTGGCATTGTGAAATGGTCTGTCACCTGGGACAGCAGAAAATCGTACAGTATGCCTCAGGCTTTATACATTAACCATTTATAATTAGGCCCTGTTTACACAAAGGGAAAACGCAGATATTTCCCTGTGGTTTGGCCTCTCATTTACACGAAACCCCGTTTTTATCACAGAAAACGATTATTAATAAAAAAAACTGGGGCCAAAGTGGAGATTTCTGATAATGCCATTTTTGCGTTGCAGTGTGGACTGTGAAAACGGAGGTTTCAAAAACGATTACGCATTTTAGTCATATGATGCAGTCATGTGACCAGTTCAAGTGATGGCGGATGACCTATAAGGATTAATATCAGTTTGTAAATTCTCCAGATAGCTTTTCTTCAAAGAAGACGTAATGTAAGTAAATAAACAGCAGATGGAATCGAACCGTCTTACGTTTCACGCATGCGCAATGCAGGAACGTAAGTGTTTTCACTTGTTTCAGTGTGGATGATCAAGTCTTCGGAAATGATTGAAAATGATAGTGTAGACGCGGAGCGTTTTTAGACGAAAACGCCATTTTCAAATTTATTCAGATTAGTGTAAACGTAGCCTTAGTCCAACCAGGTGACTTTACATAAAAAGTCTGCCTTTTTTGTGTCCTGTCTGTGGGTGGTAAAAAAGGCATACTTTTATATTGGACATGTTTGTTTAAATGTTGATATCAAAGGGCAACATCAAATGATGAAGAAGAATGATAACCGCGTATACATTAATCCAGTCAAGCACATTGTAATAATTTGATGTTTTAAAGAGTTTATTCAGGTGTATGGTTCACTTTGGTTAATGTGGCAAGCATTTCAGATTGCAGTAGTTTGCTGCATCCTCTGATGGTGGAGATGGGTAATGCAATGCTATTATTCATGTAAATGTACGGTGGTGTTTTAGAGTAGGACTAACTTTGTTGGTCCTGCATTGACCATTTTGGGTTAGAATGTAACCACATATCCAAGACTGCGAGGACCACATGTGGAAGTTTAAGAATCTGCATTTTTTTGTTTTAATCGTAACAATCTAGCAACATGTATTTTAATAGTCATGCCTGGTAGGCTCAAAGATGCTCTCCCAAAAATAAGTTTGCGCACAAAAACATGCAAACGCATCAATATGAGCTCTCTAGAGATGTTTCCTGAGGGACAACCCCTGACCATGATCTCGGAGTCAAATTACTTTGTGATTAGCATTGATTGTATGGATATGCAGTGCTAAGAAGTTTAAAATGTGCCTAGTGTAATTGAATCTGTCTTGGCTGTTTACCTTGAAGCAAAAGCAAGATGCTTCCACAACATAAAAATGTGCAGCTCTTCAGCGCAGCCTCAATAAATCAAGTATTCAAGAGGCCAGTCAATCAATCAAATTTTATTTGGCATCCTTGCAGAAATCTGCTGTGGAAGCACCTAGAAAGTACCAGCTTGATTTACCTTTGGTTCAGAAATGACGTTACCTCAAACGACAAGATCACAATCAGCAGTTGACAGATTGTCTGATGACCACCAAAGTACTGGCCCTTAAGAAGAGGGCATAAAATGGTGATAATTTAATTAATGTTTTCAAAAAAGCCTGTTCATAAGCTCAAAGAGACAGTGCCACAATAAAAAGAGGTCACAGAGGAAGCATCAACTATTTTAAATTCCTGCTTTCACCAAGAATTGGCCTCATGCCAATTGCCAATTTGATTTCTCAGTAGATACTCAAGGATAGCAGCCAAGTCAGATCATTTTACTTAAAAGTTCATGTTTTATGGAACTTTCTAGAGCTGTGTTCATCTGTGGTACATAGATCATTCACAGGACATTTATGTCCCCTTGACATACTGTAACAAGATACTGAAAAAATGCTTGAGAGTATGTGATTATTTGATTGCACATTTACATTTAGAGAATTTACATTTACATTTTTTTAGAATACGTTGTACTTTGGAAAGACTGTCAAGAAAATGTTTTTGGTCTTCTGGTTTTTTTATTCACTTTTATTGTCGGACAATCCTGGATATTCATCCCCTTTTTTGCTTTAAAGGAGAACATTCTACAATTTTTGGTTAGTCTTTTCCCGTTCTAGCTGTCCTAATCCAGTGAATCGTTCTAGGTTTATTTTGCAGATTTAGGAGTAGTTTCTATCATGGCACAGCGTGTGTTTAACCTTCCACTGCTTTCCCAAGCAATTACTTTCCACAAAGGTCTCCCTGACCTCCCTGACAAACACGGACAACCCTCCTCTCCTGTTTCCCCATGTGTCTGCATGCCTCAGCCCAACCTAGCTGGCCCAGTTCTGTCTTCATGTCTCTCCCAGTACCTTATCTCTCCTTCTGTCTGTCTCTTCTCTTTTTCTGTCTCTGCTCAATTCATCATTGCCCAAACAGATGACAGGAGGTATTCTTCTGTAATCCCCTCTTCCATTTTGTAACCATGCAAAATAACTCTTGTACTTTTTTGGGGTGGAGGTCTGTCATGACTAAATCTTTCTAACTCCTTGGCCCCCAGACCTCTAATTAGAGACTCATGATGAATTTGTGGTCATTCAGTCACTGAAGTTGATGAATGACTGAAACGATGTTGCATGCTGATTAACTTCACAATCATGCTGCACTAGCATTCTTTCAAAAACGTTTGTCACAGAAATGTAGTACTTTTACTACAGTTTCCACCAAAATGCCATAATTGCTACAGTACAGGGAGCCTCAATACCACTTTTTTATGTTCAATAGAGATACTGTAGCCTTGAATGTTTTCTTGTACTGAGACCAGACTGACAGGAGATTATAATCTTATTTCAATTAACAATTAATCTCCACACACCTGACAATTAGGGGTGGGCGATATATTAACTGGTAATATATGATAATACATGATTAACTGGTAGAAACGTGACGTTGCACGTTATGTACCACGCAATACACATTAACTTTGACAATGAAAGAAGCAGTGTTGCCAACGTATTGACTTTGTTGTTAGGTTTAGCGACTTTTCAGACCCCCTTGGTGATATTTTTCCAAAAAAGCGACTAGTGACAAATCTAGCGACTTCTTGGACAAACCTAACGCTTAACGTTAATGCTTAATGTGGCTTAACGCACCTAAAAACTGATGAGGGTGGCCCAAATTTCTGTGAAACCTTCCTTGTAATAATCACTAACTACTGTCAAAAAAAACAAGCCCATATTCGATAGATAAAGTGAATAATATCCCGTTAAGTGTTTTCTCCCCCTCCCTCAGTCCATTATAAGGAAACTGATTAACGTGTCTCAGTGTACTTTAACAAAAAAAAAAAGAGAAAACAGACTTGCCACTGTCAAAAGAGCAAGCTCATATTCAGTTTCTAATGACATTGTATGAAACAGTTTCTTTGTGTTTGAATTTTTATGCATTTTCATATACAAATTGCTATATTGTGATATATATCGCCATTGAGGTAGAAAATTGCTTCTACCGTGATTTTGGTTCATATCGCCCACCCCTACTTACAATAATCAATAGGTGCGTTGGTGACAAAGACCAGCCAGATCAGAAACTAAAAAAATCAACTTTGAAAATTCTAATGTGCGAAATGGAAGGTTACCAATGAAGAGCCACACAAATCCACAGATGAGTCTTGCTTCAACGTTCATAACATTTAGCATTACTAAGTATAGGATTGGTGCATCCCGACTACAGTACATTAATAAGAATGACATTTGTTGACATTTTAGTCAAGTAAAGGGATAACTCTACCCCAAAATTAAAATGTTGTCATTTTTTTTTATCATTACTCACTTACCCCATGTGGCTCCAAACCCCATAAATGCTTTGTTCGTCTTTGGAAAATAAATATTTTGGATGAAAACCAGGAGGACTGTGGCTGCCCCATTGACTGCCAAACTATTGCCACTGTCACAGTGCAGAAAAGTATAAAAGACTTCGCCTAAATGCTCCATCTGCCATCAGTGGTTCAACTGTAAAATTATGAAGTGATGACAATATTTTTTTGTACGGAAAGAAAACAAAAATAACAACTTTATTCAACAATTCGGCACTGTAACAACACCATAGTGCCATTTTGGCTATGCACATAGCATACACAGTTCTGTGTTAGACGCAATGGAAAGATACGTCTGATTTGTACAATTCTATGTTTAACAGAGAACTGTGCAATCACAGGATGCTGCCCAAAATGGTGCTGCGGTGTTTAATCAATGAATAAAGTTATTTTTGTTTTCTTTTATGTACAAAGAGTGTTCTCGTAGCTTCACAATATTATGGTTGAACCACTGATGGCAGATGGAGCATTCAGACAATGTATTTCATACTTTTCTGCATCTTGACACTTGCAGGAATTTAGCAGTCAATGGGAAAGTCACAAGCCTCCTGGTTTTCATCCTCCACAGTCTTCAATCACAATTACCATCGATGAACTTGTTTTTTTTTACCAGCCCGAGAACTGCTAAGTGCGGCCCTAGCTGTACTTCGCACATAACTTCTGGGGCTATGTTTTAGTGGTTACTGTCATCTTGTATTTATGCCGCAATTAGGTTATTGGTAAAATGTAACTTCTAGATGATAACCATTTGGGAACAACTAAACTGTGACCTCAGGTTTTAGTAAATGTCTGGTATTCTAAGTGGATGAAATGATGTTAGATGCTTTAAAGTCTCTGGACTAAGATGGCTCAAATAACATTTAGTGAGATTGTTACGCTCTGGGTTTACCAGCATCTTCACATCCTAATCCTTCATTCACATCTTTGGAGTCTCTCCATTCAAATTTCTTGTGAGGAATTGAAAAGAAAGATGTGGGGGGAAAAGTAAGTGTAAAAGATAAGATTTGCTTCTTAATCTTATAGATGGGGAAATAGCTTAGCCCTTTGCCTTCTTTAGCGTGTATGATGTCACTGTTATCTTTGTGAATCTAGAGAGAGAAGGCTTTTATCCCCTCCAAACAGCCTCCGCAAAATACTGATAGAGATAGAAAAGAGGAAGAACCAGTTAAATCCCGTGGGTGGAGATGTGTGTGTGTTTTGAATGTCACTGTTTGTGTGTGAGAGAGCAAAATGGGGAGAAGGTGGTGTGATAACACAGTGCTGTGTTGTAACTCAAAGGTACCCAAATGCAGCACATCTGAGGCCGACAAACAGATCAAGAGATACCAGACAAAAAAGAAAGCAAGAAACAAAGTAAGACTGTGAGACAAACGCTGAATGAGTTACTCTGCACACTTTAAAGCAGGTCTGTCTCTCAAACTACCAGCTCATAGGCGACTTTCAGACAGTAAGAGGTGGCCTGAAATCATCATGAAGTTAACATAAACAAGCAAATAATAATCCATCAATCAATCCTCAATGGACAGAATTATTTGAGTTAGGAGCAAATCAGGTCTCTTATGGTCTGTGACAAACTGGTGCAACAATGCTTAGAATATGTGAAATATTAAACTTGAATCGAAAATAGTCTGGGTTTTGTGTTGGCAGTTACTGAGTTTTGGCTTATTAGTCTATTCTGTCTTGTGTGTAGTTTTGAGAGGCAGCACAGAAACTTCAATTACTTTATTTTCCCTGCCCGTCTGAATTCAAATATTGTAACCGTTTACTGTGTAATTAGTCCTTATATATTTAAATAACATCTGGTCTATACATCAAAGCCAACTTCGGATGTTTCTAGTCTCTTATCTTCACAGAGTAAATTGCAGTTCTCAAGGAAATAAAAATCTTTGGCGGCATCACTAAACATACAGAGCAGTCTTGAAGGAGAGATGAGTCACTAAGTCCAGAAAGGTCTGTTCGTGCATCAGTAACTGTATATAGTTCTAAAAACATCTCTTTTTGGCCCCCAGGTCATGTAATGGTTGGTTTCCACTGAGCGGTACAGTTTGGTACAGTACAGTACAGTACACAAATGTCTGTTTCCATTGTCAGAAGTTGTGAATGGTATCAAAATAGCAAACCATATTATACCACTTACAGACAATAGCCGTTTCTCAATATATGTTCTTGTGGACTTGTGAACCGCCATGCAGAACCTGATTTTGCTGAGTTAGGCGTGTCCCTGGGTCAACATCTGTATTGACCCTGGAACAACATTGCGATTAGCCAATCAGATTTGAAGAACCAGTTTATAGTTTTTGTGAAGTTTAGGCTTACAATCAATGTTTGGTGCTTGTACATCAGTGTCAGTGATCTATCACTTCCTCTGATTTTAGGCATTACTCATGGGTATGGTTAAATTTAGGTGTAGAGATATGGTCAAAACTATGGAATAAATATGATGTAATATGGAATAAAATGATGTTCCAGGGTCAACAAAATATGTTGACCCAGGAACATGCCTTACTCAGCACAATCAGGATGTGCGAACGGCCATTGCCCAAAACCCCACAAATTTTTAAAATATTATTGGAAATATGTTATTGTGTCATGAAATGTAGTTTTAAGAGTTTTTTAGGTGAGATGTAGTTTTTTAAAACTCAAAACCGCAGTTTATTTATAAAGATAACGCCTATTTTTAAATTTACTGTGCCGATTTAGGGTTAGGGTAACCCTAAAGCTCCAAGCAATCACAGTTTTAACTAAGCTCAAAGTTATGTTTAACTTGTATATATTTATTTTATGTTTGCTTTTGTGTTCATTTCTTCTTAAGCTTCTTATACTTTTATAATAGCTATTATTGTTCATTAAAACTGACAAAAATGAGGGCAGAGTTGAGCTTATTGTCACACTAGTGCTACATAACCAAGCCTATAAAGTAATGGTACTGATGGCAGCAGAAACACAAGCTAGGGTTTTCCGAATCGTACTATAGTGTACTGCACTGACCTATACCACTCAGTGGAAACCCATGCTTGGCTTAAAGTGTATGTATGCAGGCTTCATAGTGTTTTAGAAAATTGTAGTCATCACAGGACAATTTACAATTGGAACAACAAGTGAAAGTTTGGCAGCATCTCCCTCATCTGCTGTCCCATAATTCATCATCAGTATCAAAGTGTCTTTGAAAAATATCTGTACTTTGTCATCAGAGAGCATCAGATGACAAAACAGACACTTGCTATATTGGGCATTTTGACACAGCTGTTACTTTATGATACATTTATTGCTCATCTGTAGAAATGGTTCAGTCAGACACCCAATAAATCAGTTGAGAGCTGAGCTTTAGATTTCACTTGAAGTCATTCTTCTGTTTGCAGACTGAAGTGTAATTATAATGGCTTAAAATGAAAAATAGTGTACATTTCTGCGATTGCTAAAGGGATATTTCACCCTAAAATTAAAATAACCCTGTGATGTACTCACCCTCAAGTAGGGCTGGGTGATAAATCGATAGATGATAATTATCGCAATATTATTTTCCTCGATAAAACAATATGAAGAGATTGATGAATATTCAGTTCACCACATATTCACCACATGAACTGTTATTAAAGTTCAAATGGCAGCAATGTTTTAGGGGTTAACAATAATTTATGGGCTATTTTTCATTTTGCGTGAACTATACCTTTTAAAAATACATAGGTAGGTCTTTCTTTGTGACATAGTTCTAGATATCATCTAAAAAAAAAGACCTGTTTGGTTGCTTTACATATCGTTCAGACAGTCTCTTTCTGTTTGATGGTTCTTGGCCAGAGTAAGTTGCAAGGTGAATCTTTTCACTTAATTGATTCTAGCGAACAAAAACATTCATTCTTTGTAGTGTCCGTCACTTGTCTATCTCACAGTCTGTTTTTACATGGTCCCATCAGCCTTCATTTATTTTAGTGATTTCTTTTCACTTTAATTAACCATTAAGAGTGAATAGTATTGATGGGTACATGTTTGGTGACCAGGATCTCCTTGAAATCCTTGTATTACTATAGCTGCTAATGCCTTTCCCAAGCAATGCCAAGGTCACGGCTTCGATTCTCGGGGAACAATCGTATCGATAAAATGTATACCTTGAATGCGCTCTAAGTCACTTTAGCTAAAAACATCTGCCAAATGCTTAAATGTAAATTAAGGTGAATGGAGACAGGCATTTATAGAAATGTGCTCTTTAGTCGTCCCCCCGCCCCCAAGAACGCTAAGCTAGGGATAAAAAATCTTTGTTTAAAAGCATTAACAACACGCACACTCAAGCATGACACAAGCTGGATTGAAGAGTGTGAAAGTGGCGGGAAAGCCAGACTATTGCGAGTCTGGTCAGCATTACCGAGGGAGATTAATCTTCACAATAGTGCGGCGCGTCAGAACGTTCGTGGGAGTGCGGATGTAATTTGCCGCGATTGTGCGGGGCCTTAGCTGTAATGTGGGTTTAGACAAGAAGTTCACATCTGTCTAATCGAGTACAAGCATGACTAAATGCCACTTGTAAACACCGCCATGGTGCTCAGCTATTAATAGATGTAGGATGTTCTCAAACCGTCTAAAACTATCCGCCATTTGCTGAACGTCAACCACCCCCAATGTATGCTTTTATTTTTGGTTTAATTAAAACATTTGGAAGACATTATGTGAAGGCATTAGCCTGGCACGATGCAAAGCCATTTTTAAGTGCGATTTTTCAGAAGCAAATGATGTGGCAGTGATACAAGGGCTGTACAAATGCTAGAAAGACAGTTGCAATGAAAATGGCAAAGGACAAAGCGTTATGATAGAGAGAGACAGTGCGAGGGGAAATTATTCTGTACAAACTGTGACAGCAACTGTGCTCGTGCAGTTATTTTTAAGGCTGATTCCAGCGAAAAATCTGAAAATTAAACTCTTTATTGTTACGCTCTCATCATTATGTCTGACTAATGATTCATCTTTGAAGTTCTGTAGCTGGAAAGTGAACGATTTGGGAATCTTAATGGGTTTGTAAAACCATCTGCGTTTGTGTGTGTATCTTTTAGCATTTTTAAATGCTTGTGTAATTATCCTGTTGGATATTATTGTTTGTGCATACAGTATTTCCCAATTTTTTTTTGTATTACTAAATTCTTTTCCATTGGAGCAGTCATTATGTCTTTTGTTATAAAGTTTCATTAATTTTCTATGGTAGATGAAGACTTTGTTTCTGCTGGAATGTCTTTTAGCCTTAAAGGTGCTCTATGCGATGTTGCAGGATTTTAGCTCGATTTCATTTTTATCTCAAACCGTATACATCACCCCTCGATCGTCTTGCTGTCTGCCCACTGAATACATTGGGGAAAAAACCCGGTCTCGAAAGACAACACAGAGGCTGCAATTCCAAAACAAACACTATGGGCACAGGATGTGCACCAAATCAATAACAAACTTCGGTCAACCAATCGGCAAGAAGAGGTGGGGTTTAATGTGCGTGCACATAATAGACAGAGTTGATTGTACAGCGTGAATTAGAGATGGGAAATTTGGATTATTTAACCGACTCAGACCTTTGAGTCTCGTTCAGCAAAATGAACGAATCTACCTGTTTCCTCTCTAACACATCGACTGCTTACACAAACGTCGATCACACTGCAAACAAGACCAAATTATAATGCTAGAAGAAACATAAAAGATTAATTCACTGTTTACCTGGGACTTTAATCTAGGATCCGCTCACCTTGCCTCTTATCTGACAAGTTTCTGGTTTCCTGAGTTGTTCGTTCATCATGTGTCAACCCTGTAACGTTAACCTATGCAGCCAGCTCAGTACCGGAAACGGGTGAATCAATAATTCCAATACAAAAACTATAGGATTTCCACAAGTCTTCCCGAGTCACATTAGATTTGTTCAAAATGACATATCATTTAAGAACGACCCATCACTCGCGTGAATCTGAGAGTGGGTTAACGGAATACTTTGTATTATTTTCGAGAAAAAAAGAAATCGAGAAGAAACAAAACAAGACCCGGATTTACATTGGGGATTCGTTTGAACGGTGGAGAGAACTCCGCCATCAAAAGGACTTCCAAACCAATGCACAGGTGGCAAGTTTTTTTATTTTATTTTTATTTACACATGTTAGCTTGATGTTAGCTCTGTCACTGTCTCTTTTGGGTTAGCACCAACTTTTATATCAATGCGCTTTGGCCGTTCACGGCAGTTACAGAAACACTGAGGGGAGGGAGGAGCTTGCTCTGTCTTGTTTTGTATTTACGTGAAACGTCAGCGGAAGTGACGTCAAACAGCATCGCATAGAGCACCTTTAAGATTCGCTGACTGGTTCCTTGGACGCTGAATTCTTTGTTTTGTGTGGCTGTTTTGAGCTTATTTTCAGTGTTATGTGCTCTGGAGCATCTCTGAAATCACTTGAGGGTGGCTTTTAGATTTCTTGTAATAAAGAAGCTTTGCATCATCACTTTGTTTGAAAATTTACTTAAATACAAGGTTTTTTTTTTTTCCCACAACAAGAGATGAAAAGTTAAAAGAAGAGCCGTAATGAGGAAAGGACTTTTATGCCCAGTGTTGTGTACATGCAGGAAGCTCAGGCCTGAATCCCCAGAGTGAGGTTAGACAACCTGATACTCATTTGTTCTCTCCGGTTTTCATTTATTTGCTCTCTTTCTTTGATTCTGCAAGTTTTTTTCTCCATCTCTGTGTGTGTCTCTTTCTCTCTCTCTCCTGGCAGCTTTTTTTACTCTGACTCAGGCATGAATAATTCAAAACAACTGGGCAAATTCACCTGGCGTCTCAATTATCACTTATGTTTTTCCTCTGGTGTCTTTTCTCCTTATCCACTTCTCTTGCTTTCTTTAACTGCTGCTTCTTCTGGGGTGATTCAGTCATCATTGTTTCCTGACCCCCTCATATCGTTCCGAGCTACCTCAGTGATCTGTGAGTCAGTACATGATGAGCAGTGCTTCACTTTCTCGTCTGTTTAAGCTCTGACAGCTTCAGCGTCTGGTCTCTTTTCCCCAGTCATCCCACGCAACTCTGGACGCCCACGCCAGCACTCTACAGACACTCTGAAACTCAAGAGTGGAAAATAAACAGGTTTAAAGCACAGACGTACCTGTTCAGACAACTAAACACTGCTTGATGTCTGAGAACAATAGTTTAACAATCATGAGAAACTTTAAAGGAATAGTTCACTTTAAAAATAGAAATGTTGGTCACTGTTTTCTCCCTCATGTCATTTCAAACCTGTATGCAGAACACAAAAGAAAATATTTGGTAGAATTTTGAAGAACCAAAGAGTTGTTGGTCCCCATTGACCTATTGGGGAAAGAATTACTATGGAAGTCAATGGGGACCATTAATCATAATAAAACATTTTTTTGGAAGAAACTCATACAGGTTTGGAGCAACATGAGGGTAAACAATGACAGAATTTTAATTTTAAAGTTGTACTCTCCCTTTAATTTTTTCAACACTTGTTTTTAATTTTAACAGGGAAAAAAAGTCAGTTACTTGTAATTAGCGTTTATGCCGAGTAAGAGTTTTGCAACAGAACGGTAGCTACAGCTACTGTGAAAATGACACTTTCAGTATTTATCGGTGCTGGGGAAGCTTCTTTAAAAAATGTGCTTTTCAAAGCTCATACTAATAATTTAAAAACCATTACAAGCTGCTAATGCAACACCGCTAACTGCACTGCAGCTATTTAAGGAAGCAATGTAATTTTGAAAATATAACTTTCAGATTATGTAAACTACCTTCAGAGGAGTTTTATCTGGCACAAAAAATGATGAGAATCTCAGTTTACTCAAAATGATGACACAGTTGCAAAAGCTGTATTTAACTGGAAAAACAATGCATATTGTAAATATTCTCTTTTTTTTTAGAGGAAAATCTTTTGCAACACATTCTTGGAGTTCTAATTTGCAATAGCTATTAAATTAGTTTTTCTTTTAAATGCTTTTTAATCGATTTATTTTTGTAATTCTCTTTTTATTTTTCACATCTGTGAGGTATTTTTTTGATAAAGAGATACTGAAGAGCCAAAATGCACCAAATACAAGATATCGTTATACTAAATATTTTCCTACAAAATATTGGTAGTTAGTTGGTGGCATCACTCTTATTTGCATTCCAGCACTTTACTGTAAAACATTATTATTATATTGGAGTACTGGACTTTTGATAAGAAAAATATTTTAGTCTTTGTACTTAAAAATTATTTCAATAATTGTAGTCTTAATTAATCTATTTTCCCCTTCTTTTCAGTTGTTTTAGTATTTATACTGTAGCTACATTTGCGATCATATCAGGGTTCAAATTAAACCCAATGCTTGGCATACACGGTCAAACAGATGCCGCCTAGCATCAGATAGGTACAACATCCTATAATGCCTCATTCAGCTTCAGCGGAGTTCTGTTTCTCTTGGTGCCTGGATTATCAAGTGTTGTAATAATTCACCTTTGATCCTGGGTCCAAAGGTGAAATTACTTCCAGACAGATTAACAGTCAATCTTTGTGTGAGGGTAATCTGTGTGTGTTGATCTGAACTCTGCATTTCATAAACCATATCCCTTCCATCTCCATGTTAGCGGGACTATTACATAACCTGCCATAAACGTAATGTGAATAGATTGTCCAAAGCAGGGACAGAGAGTATCCTGCGAGGTCGCCATGACAGTACAGAGCCTGTGCGGAAACAGCTGCCAAGAGCCTGGAATTTAATACTGCCGTTTACTCTGCAAGCGTAAAGGCTATTAAATGATCTTATGTTGCACAACATTTGACAGCTGCCTCATCTTTTTGTCTCCGATTTCCATTTTAGAGTCAATTTCATCAAACACTTACTTGCGACTTATATGAAAATCGGGGGTTTTACATGATAAGGTCCAATGCTTGAGTTCAAAGATTGGTACACAACCAATTACTGGAATTGCAGAGAAAGAAACATGGTAATTTCTGTCAAAATATCACTCGGAAAAAGGCAGAATGTCCATTTTCGACTGGAGTTTCTTTCCGAGGGAAGATGTTTTCCTTAATTGTGCTCCTTTTGCCCTTCACGTGTTGTGCCTGATATCTGATCACCTCTCAGATCCATTAGTGAACAGCCAGCCCCCCCGTCACACTCAATAGATGTATCAGCAGGGCCGTGAATATAGATTCTAATACGAGATATTCAGATTCGATTGAAAAAATGCAAATAAGTCCCCAGATGCTTAGAGCTCCACAAGAGTGCGTGGGTGAGAGATAGCTGCCACGTTGCAGTAACCGAGAGAGAGATTTTCTCAAGGGCTTTTACAGGATGATTCTCCATCCTCCCCCTGTCTCAGTCACTTCCTGTTACCTGTGTATGAAGCCCTTACAGACATGATGAGGTGATTCAGGCTGTCAACCCCCCCCATCCCCCCCACCTCTACGTTCTCCTGTCTCATCTGTTCAACACCAGCCAAAGTGTGTATAAATCATTACATCACTTCACATCTGAAGCCAGACATGGACATGCGCTGAGGACACAATTCTGTCTGTGTCCTCAGAGCACCCATTGCTTTGGCCTATGTGTGTTTGAGACATGTCAGACTTTAATATTTTTGGTTACTCAATACTTGAAGCCTTTGCGCCAGCTCCAGTTTAGATCCACCCTTTGCAGAGATTTCAGGCGACACCAAGAATAGCAAAGATGTCGGATAACTTTAGATCAACATTCAAAAAAAGTTGAATTATACTGTTTTTTTGAATCCATTCAGCTGATTTACGTGTATGGCAGTATCACTTTTAGCTTCAGCTTAGCATAGATCATTGAATCTGATTAGACCATTAGCATCTGGTTTAAAAAAAAATTACCAAATAGTTTCAATAATTTTCCTGTTAAAAACTTGCCACAATGATGCTGCTGAAATGCTGGGGACTGTTTTCAGGCTTTGTGTAATATCATTGCGCCTGCTTCACCCATGGTAAAGCAGCAAAGTTGCTTGATTGCTTGATGAGAGTAGTTCCTAGCCATATCGGCAACTTTTCATTTTCCTTCAGCCTTAGTACACAATGTAACTACAGAAGAGTCAGGTTTTAAATAGGAAAAATATTGAAACTCTTTGGTCATTTGTTTTGAGCGAGATGCTAATGGTCTAATTAGATTTAATTTCCTATGCTAAGCTGCAGCTAAAAGTGCTATAGCTAGACCCGGAGATCGGCTAAATGAATTAAGAACAGTAAAACTTAGCTGGTGAGTTGGAAAATTAGCCTGTTTTCAAAAATAGTGTAGTGTTCATTTAAAACATATAAATGTGTTGTGAAAAGATACATTTTGTTGAATTTTAAAAAAATATTTTACGCCAAAATACATAAACATGAGTTCATTTACTTTTTCAAAATATGAATAGTTCAGCCGTGAAACACTACTTGCATTCTAATTGGTTCATTCAATTCAGTGTTTCCAGCCAGTCGCATTAATGTACAGTACTCATTACAGTACACTTAAATAACCAGGACATATTCAACTAATAATATTTCTGTTCACTACGTTTGCCCTCATCTTAGCTCATCACCTCCCCAGCACTACAGGGCTAGATCTGCTATGGGATATGACTTACTGACATTCATGGAATGCAAAGTTTATTTTTGTCAGTATGTCCAAAATTTGCTTTTGTTCAGCGAAAGTGAAAGGTGAAGATTGCTTAAATACCATAAATTTTGGTCCTTTCAATAAATATAGATATTGCGTGGCTTTAGAAGATTTGGAATATAGTGCATAAGTGATGTTATGATGCTTTATGCATTCTCTGCACCCACCCAACTTTCTACTTTGATTGGGTACAGTAGAAGACTGTGACCATTCTTAAAAAACCTTAAAACTCAGTCTGGAACTACACGAAGGTGAGTAAATCATATACAATATACATTTAACAAACATTTGTACAATGTTTGTATATTCCCTTAGGTATGAAGTTCCATGGCATTTTTGGAAATTGTAATACTTTAATGGGTTATTTTGGTTTAAGAAGGCATTTTCTGTCAGTCAAAACAAGAAAATATTTTCTTATCTTATTTTGGTACTTCCTCATACAGCAGCTTTTGCAGTTGTTGGGAAAATATTTTCCGCTTCCTTCCACACAATCTCACACAGCATACTTTAAAGCCTATATATAAGCTCTGCTGCCCACATTTATCTGTACCCAGTGGCACAGCTGTGTGAGTTCTCACACCAGTGCGGCAAATGTACCCTCCAAGGGGAACACATCATGCCAAACTCAATGTCTCAGAGCCATAGAGTAGAGACCACTGAACGGGAGTGATGGGAAATAGATTTTATGTCTTCTGCCTCTGCCAAAATGGTGAATTCTTCATTTCATGCTGTAAAGCACTAAGGGGGAAGTAGAAAAAGATAGAAAAGAGGGTTGAGGGACAAGTGCCATCTTAAAGAGAGCAAGTGGAAGAAGGGTGGGGGGGAAGAAAGAGACAGGAATATCCTGACGAATCATAATCCAGTTTTCATCCAACGTTGCCCAAGCAATTTCACTTCAAAGCTTTAGAGGGCTGGCCAATTACTGCATATCCCTGAGTTTCCTTTGGATGTGAGAGAAATATATAATTTAAGAAATTTTAATTAACATCTCTCATCTGCTTATGAAGGCAAGGAGGAGAATAAATGGCAGTCACTTCTGCCCGGCTTTAAGACACAGCATATCATACGCACAAGTGCTCCTTCATTTTTTAGGCCAATTACAGAGAGGGTGATGTCTCTGAATTCAAGCCAAACCCTTTCAGAAAAACGAGCTGAAGGAAAAGAAAGAGGCAGATTCCTAAATGAAGGATGTGGTGAAAACGACACAAAAACAGAAGAAACAAAGAGAGCATGAATGAACTATTGGTTGAAATCACTAACATGCTGAATTAAAATTGATCTGAGGGCTGGCATGGGGATGGATATTTTAAACAATTTAAAAAAGAACATTCATGGCATTGATTTACACAGTTTAGAAGTGACTATAATTCATAGCATGCAAATATGTGAATGCTAAATGAAAGTTTAGGACTCGTATTACAAAAAAAAACAATCACGCAGTTATAGACGCTGAAACAAACTGTCACAACACCCCCTGGTCTCCCACTCGATTATGGCGTTTATTTTCTCGGTAAATCCCCATCACCCTTCTTCCCTCAAATATGTACAGTAGCTGCAACATCCTTCATGTGTTGCCCCAGAATCTATTAATACTTTTACTCTGTTAATGAAGATAAATGTACAGGACTAACAATGTTCCATAGAGAGAGGGAGAGAGACTGCGTGATACTTGGAAAAAAAGAGGAGAGAAAGAAAGGGGCAAATTAGGGTGGATGGAAAACAAGGACAGAGTGAAAGATGGATGGATTACATTAGAAGCAAAAGGGGGAACACTGGCTGGCTCAGTGAAAAACACCTTGATAAACAGGCTGTGAACACCCCCACCCCCCAGCAAGGTGTCCTCCTAATGATTCCTATCCTGCACCTGCTGAGAGAACCTGAGTCATACTTACACACCACTGCAGATGGTGCGGGGAGAGAGAGAACCGCACAGCATAGGGTTTTGCCTTGCTGTAAAACACCTACTACACCTATTCAATCAAAACTTGACATTTTATTGAAACGTTTTTATTTATTTCATTTCTGTCACAGTGTAACAGACCAAAGCCTGAATGAAGACTGTATGGGTGAAAAGTGCGCACCGTTGGAGAACTGGTGCTTTTATTTAGAGCATTAGGCTGGGCGTCTGGCTGTCATATACTGGGTCACAATCAACATGCACCTGTTTTTTGCTGCACCAAAGAGGCTAAAATAAGTTTTAAGGTACATATCTCATAAGAGAGATCTGCACAAAGTAGAGTGGAAGTTGTTATTGATGGTAATGATCAATTTACCATTTAGAAAACAATAGCTATGGTTCTCTGGAGTGCATCAAACAGGTTTTACATTGACTGAAGCAAATGTAAGCCAAACGCTGTTGTGGGAGGTAGTTTTCTCCATACAAGGAAAGTCAAATGGTCCAGTCTTGTTTTTGACCCTTTTGACTTTCACTGTATAAATAAAACCATTGAAGCTTTGCTCAAAGTATTGTTGTTAAAAAGGAACAACGCTTTGAAGGCTGATTCAACTGAAAGACTCTCTTCAGCAGACTGCATGATTTGAGGGATCATTCATAGGAGATCTATCATGATTACTCTCAGAAGATAACATTATGTAATATATATGACATTAATGTATTTGGTCTTGGCGGAATAGATATGCTATGCTGCTGAATTGCTGCTGTCGCTTTTGTTGTAGATTATTGCTGCTGCTGCAAAGCGACTACAGGAAATTGCTACGGTCTATACAGTACACACACTGATACAGGGCTGTGAGGATTTAACATTTACTGCTGCTGGACCAATAGCTTATAAAGTAACCTGTAGAAAATCTGTACAGGTGGAGCTGGGGAAGGTGGAGGGTTTCAGAAGAACTCTGAAGGTGCGCTGCAAAATGAGATGCTAACCAATCAATTAAATGTATGGATGTGAGCTCACTGGCGTATACAGCATGAACCTTTCAGCTTGTGCCAAGTAGTTCAACGCTGTGAATATCATCGATTCGTGACAGAACTTGGCATTTATGCATCACGGTTTAATACTACGAACCATTAAAACCCTAAAAGTATGAGCAATAGTAGTAGTACTTTTGTTTTGGCAAGAATCAATAAATAATTTTTCCTATAGACGTGGCGGTTTATATAGAGTGTGACAGAGAAACTTATCTTGCATTACATCTGTACATCTTGAGAGAAACTCACATATATCAAGTGAGTGTCTGAGGGACTATCTGTTTTGACTGTTTATTCCATCCTGTCTCTGAGGATTGATGGCCGTTCTGAATCCTCTTTGGGAATTTTTATCACTCTGCAAAAAATATGTGGAGGCCATTTTAAACATCAAGTATGGTGTGATTGTAAAAAGAGAGAGCTGGAAGCAATTCCCCACACTGAAGACTAGGAGCACCAAAGACGCCTTAGTGACAGTGAGTAAAGTTAATTCTGATTTGGGCTGAATTTATTTAACTTTTAAAGTAGGGTAAGCTGGTTATAATGGAATTATTGTAACATGGTAATTTGTAAGCAGTGTTACGTGTAATTACATTTCTTAACTAAAATGATAAAACCAGACTTATGTTGAGGCAGAATTAAGAGACTAGAGCTGGCTCTATAGTGGTGTTTTGGGACTGTGGTGACACTTAATGTTTTGACAGCATGGTAACTGAAACATTGGCTGGTTATATAACCGGGACAGGCTGGTGGATCTGGGATGTCATTGGGGACCACTCCCATCACATTCCAGGAAACCCTGTGCATTTAATCTGCTTATCCTCAGCAGATTGGTGCCATGTGCTTCTGTGTGTGTGTATGTTTGTGTGAGTGCATCGTGTTTGTCCTAGCTGTTCCTCCAACTTGTCAACATCTTTCCTCTATCGTGTCAGTTCTCTCATCTTTCTCATGTTAAATCTCTCTCAGCTTAGCTATATTAATCCACTCATGGATCATCACTAAATAAGCACTTGGCTCACACCTATTAAAATCTTCAAATATTTCCAGTACACTCTATGTACTGATCATTTAGATCATTTAAAGAGATGAAAATGAAAGTGTCACCATTTACTCAACAACATGTCATTCCAAAAGATGTTTTTTGTTTTGTCTCCGGTGGATCACAAAAGAAAATATTCTGAAAAGTGTTGGCAACCAAACTGCTGACTTTGACTCTATTGTATTTCGCAAAACATGCAAAATTTAGATCCAGGTTTGAAAAGTCACATTTAGGTCAGAATATAGTCCGATTTTATTTGTGCATTGTCATTTAAGTATGTTAAACTCAGTAGTGTATAAAGTACCGCCATACTCAAGTAAAAGTACAGATATCTTACCAGAAAATGACTTTTCATGGTTTAGAGTATTACTTGAGAAAACGACTTAAAGTATGTGATATTTATTGTACTTAAATACTGTACTAAGTCTTGAAAGTAAAAGTAAATGCACAATTTGAATTCTTTCTTCCATTTTGTATCTTTGGGTATACATAAGAAGCACTTCATCCGGATCTTAGTGTCTTCCATTTCAACCTAAGAAAACATAAGAGTGTCTTTTATCCTTACGTAAGGAAACATTTTTGTAATCTGCATCTGAAACAGCATTTAGGTGCATTTACACAGTTTAATGCATCTCAGAGGGGACATGGATGCATTTAACCAGCAGTTAGAGATGAACTTGCATTTCTTTGATTTTAACGTTGAATACTGATATTTGAAATGGTTTAAAACATGAAAACACACGTGAAATTAAAACTGCCAGTAGGTGGCAGATAGTGACTGTTTGTGAGTCATTCAGATTCAAGAGATTCATTCAAACAGCTGATTCATTCAATAAATAAACACTTTCCATTGCTCAGAGACAAAAAACTGTACTCTTTGAGTTATATAGATTAAGTAAACTGTACTAAATTATACAAATATGAAAAAAGCATACAGGAGAATTTGCCATCTCCAGTTTAGATTGCCTTGAATTGCCTTGAACTAATAAATCACGTGCACATATACTCGATATATACTCAATAATGTCGAATCACACATGATTACAACGACACTTAATGTGTTATCGCACAGCTCAGACTCGACTTGAGTGAAAGTTGGGGGGCGTGTTACCCCTCTGGGTTCGCACCACCACCTAACTCATTTTCGTTCTGAGTGGGTTTCAAACCCAGGTCTCCGACATGTGAAGGGGGCACTCTAAACAAGGAGGCTAATGGCCACGGCCTCTAGCTAGATCCCCTCTTTTTGAGATCAGGGGAGTGAGGTTTACCTGCACAGCACCTACCCGCTGGCCTCCATTACACTCATCCCCCTAAACCTCATTCCCATCCGGGTCACGGCACCAACGTAACCCCCCTTGATCTGCACCACCACAACTCACTCTCATCCTGAGCGGGTCTCAAACCGAGGTCTCTGGCACGGGTGAAAAGTGTTCTTGTGACTTTTACGTTGTATCCAAAGTACAAAGATACATCCAAAGTATTATTACTTCATTACGTTGCACCACTTGTTAAACTAATGTTTTGCTTTCTAGAAATGCACCTAACAATGTTCGTTATTATCTGTGCCTGTTCATATGCAATTTAATCAAGTCAAGTTGCACTGTCAGGAAAATGTGAAACAGGTACAACAGATTTGGGGACAACTTTGTTTATACTTTACCCCTAAAAGGTGCATATTAATATTTACTAACCTAGAGTAATAACCTATGAACCTTTTAGAGATAATTACGATACAAATATACAAATGTCCTTTTGAGCCTATAGTCTGTATATTGCATTTAATTATATTCATATGTGCTGATGTCAAGGGTATATAGTATCAGTATAGGATATCAGTGGCAAGCAAGAAAAGCTTTTCCAGTGTTTCCATGAGAGAATGGCAGTAGAAACGTTTCTGTTCTGAATACATGTATTCAGGGATATTCCAATAGCTGTGGAACATGTAAACCTCTTTTTTGGAATAGAGGCTTACTCAGAATATGGTTAATCACAAAATGATGTGCATGTAAACATGGTCAATGAGAGAAGCAAGAGAGAGAGTGTTAGGGGAGATGGAAGAATGGAATACAGGAGGTGCCGAATGGTGCGCATCTGGCCCTGAGGTGGAGTGAGCAGGGCCTGGTTTGTGCTGATTGTGTGAAATAGCATCCCACATCCACACATGTTAGAATGAGAGAGAGAAAGAGAGAGAGGGTGGGATGGAAAAGCCAGTCCAGACCAGATCAAAGCTTCCAGAGCCAGCAGGACCAGAGCGCAGACAGGCAGTCTCAGCCATGTCCTTAAGGAGAGCAACTCCATCCCCAATCTCTCTCACACGCTCTCTCGCTCTCCACTTCCTTACTCTCCCTTCTCACAGCCTCACTCCTGATAGTTTTACTCAAAGCGTGACTATCTCCCGCAAACAGAGCTTCCAATGGATTAGGACAGAGAGGGAGACCGAATAAGAGAGAAAGTAAACGAGGGGTAAATGCGCAAGGCCTCGGAAATGCGGCATGCTTCTGCTGCCCTCTGGTGACTCTTGTTACAGCATCACAGCCTAGCGGCACCTGCATAAATCACCGAGATGGACGACTCGACGGATCTTTCATTCGATTTCGCTGATTCTTTTTTAATGATTCATCAGTGACTCCGTAATCATCGGGACTCTCGGGGGGCCGACAGATTCTCTGATGGCTTCCGAATTGGTTGATTTGGCAGGTGTGACAGGCATCTGGTGTGTTATCTAAGGAGATGGCACTGATGTGCGGTAATTAGAAAGCCTGTGATTTCTCATGCGAGTTCCATCTGCGTTTGTATTCCCTCACTTTATGCTGCTGCCACCGAGGTGGGAGAGAATGACAAGCCTCGGGGACACCAATCAAGAAACGAGGGAAAACGACACCGCTTGCCGGAATGTGTGTGTAGATCTGGAAGTGTGTGTTAGCAACTGTCATAACAAAGTTGCACCTGAACCTAAAGGAGATTTGCTGAAAGGAGTTTTCTCTAATCAAAACGAATGTGATAATTAATTGCCGAATGAAACTGTTGTGAAACTGCAGTTCAGTCTCTCCTGACCAGAGCCTGAGGCTCCTAATTAAAACCTTGTTATTAAAAAAAGACATTTTGTCTCCTGCCAGCCTATTAGAAAGACCCTGCTGTCTGTCCAAACTCAGATTGAGGTCACATGCACTCCCTCGTTTCACAACAAATGAACTCTGTTTTCACAAATCTGACTAGGGTTCCCAGTAGAGCCTCATAAATTAAGATACAGCTGTTGTAGGGTGATTGTCGGTAACTTTCAATGATAGGCTGTAGTATCATTATTTTTCTGGGTTATTTTCAGTGATCTGCACATGTGGATTATGCTGTTAATCATTTTAAATGTTTGTCATATACATATAATTAAGCCACTGGCTGTCCTCCATATCACTGACTTAATTTCCATACTCAAAAATCTCACTTTTATTATCAAACTATGGTCATGTTCTGATTGTGTACAGTATGTGACATATAGACGCATTAAATCAATTGGCATAACCAGACTAAGGCTTAGATTTTAGTTACCAATAGGCTTAACCGGACTAAGCCAAGATTTTGTTTTCAAGAAATCAGAATAATTATTAAATGAACTTTACAGAATATTTATAAGAGAATATCTCCACCTGTATTTCTATAAGAGAATGTAAAAAAAAAAAAAAAAAAAAAAAAGATTTTAGTTGTGATTATAGAGCTGTGATCAGTTTCAGTTTGTTTTCATTTTTATGGAATAATAAATAAAAATAAATAAAAAATAAAATAAAAATTGAATAAATGAACAAAAAATTATTTTTGCAATTGCAATGAATCTCACAATTCAGACTTTTTTTCAGAGTTGTGAAAAACATGCCATTCTGATTTTTTTTTTCTCAAAATTGCATAATATAAACTAACTAGAACTAAGAGAAATAAAGTCAGAACTGCAGGATATACAGTAAACTCACAATTACGAGAAACAAAGTGAGATTTGTGACTTTTTATCTCACAATTCAACATTTTTCTGGAATTTGCAGTTGTAAGTTATAAAGTCCAGTTCTGAGGGGGCTGATATTTTATCAGAATTACAAGTATATATGTCAGAATAGACTTTTTGTAGGCTACATATCTTGCAATTGTGATTGTTTTTTTTTTTTACTTGGAATTGCGAGTTTATATCTCGCAATTCAGACTTTATAACACACAACTACGAGTTTATGTCGTGCAATTCTGACAAAAAAAACTATTGCGAATTTGTATCAAACCAGAAACAGGCTTCCATACAGTAAATGTTAAAATTTAGAGCTTTAAAAGTTTTAGCATGAAATTGACAGCGACCGATTTCAGCACCATTTTGTAGCTGGCCAAGAGCAACTGGACTGCTGTTAAAGAGTATGTTTGTCATTTCATTGTTTATGGCATTGAAAGACTTTTTATGTCCAGTTTATGTGATCAAGGTATCTTCATGGATGTCTAAAGGGACATGAATATCATCTTATTTAGAATCAGAGCTTCAAAACCATTAAAAAGACCATAGTTAAGTGAATGAAGAAAGAGATGAGAAAATGTAAGCCCTAAAGGGTTTCTCTGCTTAGATTTAAATCCTTTAACGAGATTTCTCTTATCTGGTTACTGTCTTGGTTATGGATAGTGTTTGATGGGGTGTGTGAATGCATTAGAATTCATAAGGCATTAATGTGTTGATTCTGGGATGGTGTGCAGCATGCATGAATAATGTTTATGATGGGAAACAAAATTTTGTGTTTTATATATTTTCATCTATAATTATACATTAACTGTAAATTAGACAGTTTGTAGTGAATCTTAAAACATGAAGGTTTGACATTTATAGAATTTATTTTATTTTTTACTGAAATATTGTTTAATATCTGCACCATGTTTTTTGCTTGATTGTTCTGTTGTGGGTCCTGTCCCCTTTTCTTCAGTAACACATAACACATTCCAATTTCATCCAGAGAATCCACTGTCCTGGGCCTTCACAATCTCTGAAAAAATCCTCTCTCATATTTATTATGGCAATTAAACTGCAAAGTGATAGAGGAGAGAGTGAATGAGAAAAGGAAAGAAAAGACAGAATGGGAAATGAGGTGAATGTCCCCACTGAGTGAATCTCCTTTTTCTCCCCTTTGAGAAGAAAGCCCCACCATTCGCAGGAAAAGATCCTAAGAGGCTTACAACTGTCATTCAAGTGATATTGAGAGAAAAAGGGAATTAGACACAGAGAGAGGGGGATGACGAGGTGGAAGACGGCGGAAAAAAGGGGGAGAGAATGTGCGTGGGAGGGGAAGATCTGAAAAGTGGAACACTCGAAATGCACAACAGCACCACCCTCTGGACAAATACTGAGGATGAGTTTAGATGAATTTGGTTTACTCACATTCATGACGTTTCAACACTGTATGAATAACAAATGTGGAAAATCACAAAAGTAGATACTTAGCAGAATGATCATGCTGCTCATTTCCATACATATTTTTAATAAAGATTTCTTCATTTGTAGAGCTCCACAGCCCCAATGATCACTTTAAGGAAAATTGGAGGGTGTACTATTTAGTGTACTCTTCATTTAGATTTATACAGTTTGACTCACTCTCCTCTAATAACCCTTAGCTTTAGAGAACACACACAACCCCCCACAGAGACACCTATGGTGTCAATTTCAATTGGCTAAAAAAATCAATCTAGCACATACTATACATTAAATATAAGGAGCAAGAGAGAGCAGATTGAAACTGGAAAACTGGACTATTGTTACGCTAATATTTTTTTGCCGTCATTCTGCCGCTCTTAAGTCTGTTTGAACTTTGTTATTCCTTTGGTATGAGGTCATATGTCACCTTCAAACTCATAGCTGGAATTCTTGAGATATTTAGACAATGTGTGCGTGTATGTCAAGCAGCCACTGATTGAGAGATCTAGAAATCTATGATGTATGTCTTTGTTTGTATCTTACGTAAACAAGCAGCAGGCCTGTCTATGGCAGTTTAAGCATCTAACGGATGCTTGTGTGGGTGTAGAATTGATTTAAATGGTAAAACCATTTGGTATGACAATGGTATCTGTTTTGTGATAATGATTAGTAATCCTAAATCAGTTAAGCTATGCTCTCCCCGTGGTCATAATATTATTTAAAGACAAGTGATAAACTGGTAAAACAAGATTTTGCATTATCCTGAAGGGGTTTATTTTACATTAATGACCGGCTGGCAACATTATTTAGCTTGTTACATGGCTTCATGCTGAATAAATAAATACATGGGCATTAATGAGAAAAGTAGTCCATTAGAGTTGCAAACGATTAGTGTAGTAACAAGACAAACATTTATTACACTATTAATTTACAGTATGTACACTGTAAAAACAAAATCCGTAAAATTTACGGGGAAAAAACGGCAGCTGTGGTTGCAAGAATAAAACCGTGAAAAATATGGTAACAATATTTTTTGTTTTACTGTTTTATGAAAATTTACAGTTAAATACCGTAATTTCTAATAATAAACTGTAGTAACTGATATAATGTTAATATACCAACCTATTAAAGTATTGAAATCTATTTTGTACCTTTGAAACAAACTGATAACTACCAAATGCAGGCGGTGATGAGTAAGTCACATGATGAACCAAGTTCCATCACAAGTAGCTTTTAAATAGTAAAATATATACACTGTAAACCCTATTATGTTGAGACTACTCAAATGATTTGAGGACAGTGATTTCTCAGTTCATTTGAGTAATGGGAAATTGACAACTGATTTAATTGAGTTGACTAAATGTGGTCTCTTCATTGAATTAACCTAAATGTTTAAGTACAGGTAACTTAAAAGGGTAAACTCATTGCCTCAATTGACTGAGTAATGTAGTCTCCCAAAACTTGCATATTTAAGTTTAGTTAACTTCATTGTAAAATCAAATTATTTAGACTTACTTAAAAAAAAAACATGCAAAAACTTTAAATAAATAAAGTGAAAGTATAGTTTGCTTTAACGAGTTATAGTAACTAAAAAAGAACTGCATGGTGTATTTGATCCTTAACTTGAGGTTTACTCAGTGACTTAGTACAGCTACTCACTGAGTCCCAGAGTTCATTGCGGCAGAATGAATTATGCAATTGCTTTGTTTTACAGTTGTTGTTGTTTTAATTTGCAAATTTAATTTGCTGTCTTGTGTCAGTAGTGGCACAACAAAAAGAGCAAATAAAATAGTGATACAATTAATAAAAATACATTTAATTTAATTGTTACCGCTGTGATTCACATGCTGAATGATTAGGTCAGTATGTGACATCAGCATATTACCACAAAAATATAAATATTATATCATCCAAATTAAAAGCTTAAGTGGTTTATAAAAAAAATATTTAAAGTGTAAAAAACTATTAATAAACACACTAAAAAAAGCACTAGATAAAATAACAATTTAATTAAAAGATAGGTCATCTCTTATAAACAACCTATTTTCTTCCTTTGAAACCAAATAACTCTGATTTCATGTTGCATCACTGCATTAAGTGATATATATCAAATTAATAAAAATAAAAAATAAACTTAATACAGGAATAAAATTATGACAGCATAGACAAAGTTCTATGTGTCCAACCAAAGGGAACGCTAATCACTATAATGGTAAGTAAAAAAAACATTTTAGGAAAATTTTGTGTGGCATATGTGATGTTCAGTCGTATTGAAAATTCAACATTGAAGATGACTTTGTTAAACAAGTGAATTCAGCTAGTGAAATAAAACAGACATAGAGGAATTTTTCTTTGTTAAAATGGCCTATTTTTTAAAGGTTTAAATCATGATTTTGAGCTCACAACGCTTGAAATCTTACGTTCATGCTATTTGATGGTAAATCAGTTAAAGTAACTCAAATATTTAAGCAATGGGACCAAAATGCAACATTTTGAGTAATGTTTAGTCAACATCACTTGTTTAAGTGAAGACAGCATTAGGGTTTACAGAGCAGGTGCTCAGTGTCATTCACACAAACACTAACACCATCATGGTAAGAATTATTAAACTGAAATGTGCAATAAACATTCATTTAACAACATTACATGTAACACAACCCTAATAAACATGACTGCAATGCAGGGAATTCTGGGAATGTCAGTTTACAGTGTTTCCCTTTAAATTTAACAAGAATTTACCATTAACCATTTAACGGTTTTTAACCGTTGCATTTTCACAGTGTTTTACCATTAAAATCAAGGTCATTTTTTACAGTGTATATATCTCTTTCATGTTTTCTCTCCTCTAGCTCGCTTATTTGTGTATCTTGCCTGTTTGCTGTTTGTTGTTTTTCAAATATTATTGTTTTAACAAGGACCTTCAAAGAGCTTCTAACATCTATCAAAGGTTTTTAGGTGCCTTTTAAAAAAATTATATATTAGACATAGCAACCACTTTGACTCACAAGATGGCGCCATTGAGTCACTGTTTAGCATGCAGTAAGGTGAAAGAATGACATGAAGAATTTTAAAAATAGTTTAGTCTATCCATTCCGCTCCAAATGTTTGAAAAACACCCCTTGCAAAGTGTGTTTTTGGATGATATCAACATAGATCCTTATCATTTTTTGCTGCAAACACTTTACATTAAAGCAACTTGCCATTATCAATGCAGACCAGCAATAATAATTTTTATTTTGAGTACATAATAATGGCAATATATGTATGGCGAAGTTGAGCTACCAAGGGAGGAACTGGACAGTGATGTCCGCAAGAAGTGTCCAACAGTGTGAATCATCTTTGGGAAATCCATTGGGAGGCTTGGAGTAAAATATCAAGTCAATGTTTGAATAAACTGAGAGCTCGGATGCCCAGATTACGCAGCGCTGTAGCACCAGCTGCTAATGATGGATATTTTTTGATGAATCGAAAATGTATTTTCTATGTATAAACTGTTTATGTAATAAAATATGGTTTTGTAGTTTGGTGTTGTCTCTTATCAGTACAAAATTATCTTCTAAGAAGTAGCCTAGCCTACTAACATTCCTGACCATTTTATTTGAAAAACATCAGAAACTAGGCTATAACATTTTCACAAAGGCGATGTTTAACAATTTACTTTTTAATTTTGTTTCCCATTTGGATGTCGGAAATTCTGATCACCTCTGTGAGAACTAAGCTAACTGGTAATAGTGCACACAAGAACATCAGTTCAGCCTTAATGCCCAAGGGCACATTTCATAAAAATATATTTTTTATATTTTTCCAATTCCACCTACTAATTTTCTCCAACACCTCAAACACCTGGCATTTAATCCCGTTCTGGCCATACCAGTAGCTACGTGTCTCGTCATAGTGAGCTCATGAAGCAAGATGAAGAGAGGACACTTTTTCTGACGCTTTTTCTGACGTCACGCCGATGCAGATCCTCAAGGCGGGAGAAATGTTTCACCGTAGAGGCGCATTCAGATGGTTCATGTGAAATCATGTCCTAATCACGTTGATTAATTAATTAGAGCTGGATGAGAGTACTCAAAGCAGCAGCACGGAATGTAAATTCAGTACAGACAAAGCGTCAGTATGTGAAAACGTGAACATAAGGGACGCTACAGCCACCGGAGGTAGTGCTAAGAATTGCAATCAATCTGCGGTAGCTGTTAAATGTGTGCGAATGTGGCAAGCTGTATTAACATTTATTTCTTAAAACGATCTTTTTTTTATACTAATTATTGTCTAACTGCTAGTAAGTTGCCAAACACTTCCAGATTTTTATTTTTGTTTGGGTTTTCTTTCACAAAATTCTCATGTCCAGATTTTTGTGTAAATATCTGAACATCCTCTATGTAAAAATAAAAGAGCCTGTGCATAAAAAAAGCTCCATCCTTTTTTTAATAATCACAAATGCTAGTATGTTTAATAAAAAAATAAATGAATAAACATTTTGAAAAAGGTTTTTTTAAGTACAGTACATCTGGATCAGATTCAGATTATATGATAAAAACATGGCTACATGGAGTAGACTGCTTCCATATATACTTTACTATATTTACTCAAACATATGCCTGTTTCATGCTTTCAAATTACAAAATAATAATAATAATTATTTTTATTATTATAAATACCAAAATAATGCAGAAGCAAACAATCAGATTTTTTTATTGCTAATTACCTAACAGAGACAATGTGCAGATCAGTTGACCTATTGATAAGTCCCTCCCCTCAAACACAAATGAGCCAATAGCACTTGAGTATCAGTTGCACATGGATCAGAACTTGGACATCTTTAGGTTTCAGCACCATAGAGAAACATTAGAAGATCCTAAGCGTGCATTGTTTTGATGATGTTTATGCTACCAAAAAAGGTAAGGGGAAAAAAGTGCCTAAAGTACTTATAACACTGATTCCAGGTTTCCTAAGAGGATAGGCAATAGAATTTGGAATATTTTAACCCTTTCACACGTGAGTTTAAAATATTCTATCTGAGCCTGAGTGAGTTTTTTCAGGCGACCGTTATTTTGGAATGTTTAGCCTTATTGTTTCCATGGCGACGCTTCATACTTGTCA
>JAUMHP010000059.1:6753883-6766054 GCA_032361065.1 Enteromius trimaculatus
GTCGAGTCTAAAGTCATCAAATTCATGACTCGAGTCTGACTCGAGTCCAAGTCACATGACTCGAGTCCACACCTCTGGAATAGGCTACCTTTCGCTGTTGGGATAGTAACTAGCAAAGAAAAAGTAGGCTAAATAGTGTATAGTGTACACTAGTGTGTAGTGTAATAAATTGTTACAAGTGAAACTGAAAAAAATATTTGACTTAAATGAAACTATTTGGAGCTCTAGAAAAAAAAAAATGTTTAAACGGCTTGCCATAGCGCGCGCGCGTGTAAGGGAGAGAGAGAAAGAGAGAGGCGGACATCGGGATTCTGGACTCCTGAATCTTGACAGCTGAGCGTGAAGTGCGGAATGGATATCTGAGAGACATATACATCTTCATTGTTCACGAGTGGGAATAATAATTATTATTATCGCTACTATCAAGTAGCGGTGAGAGAAAGGAAGACGAATCCCAATTGTTTTCCAACTTGTACACAAAAGAAGAGGACTCATTTATGAGTGAGACAGACTGAGAGCAAATGAGAAGTCGTGCCACCGGATGGTTTTTATTATTTGGTGTTTTTTGATGCACGAACGGACTCTGAAATGGGTCGCCATGACGACAGAGCGCTGAGTTAGCCGCTAATGCGTTATACGCATTTGTTTCTGTTATTGTTTTATTTTATCATTTCACTACCTCCTTTTATAGTGATAAAATATGTTGTAACCTCGCCGTCAGAAGACACGGGTGTTGTCAGATAAAAAGAAAGAAAAAAGGAGGAGGTGGTGTTAAGAGGTGTTTATTCCCCATTCTTTTTTTTCCATTTTCCCCTATCCTCCTTCCTTTTTATGCCTTTTTTCTTTTCTTTCCGTTTTTCTTTTATTGTTTTGGGGACGCCGACTGACGCGAAGAAGGTAAATTGATGTGCTAGAGCCTGCGACACATTCATGACGAATTACCTCAGAAAAAAATACCGATGGCATAAACACCGGCTTCACCACTGAAGTACGAATAATCACCGGGAAAGATCCGGAGACGCATCGACCACATACCTTTCATCGCGGTAAGCGGGTTTCTGTTGTATATTATTATAATACATACATGTACATTTGCACGATGTGCGCGAGTAACGCGTCTGTGTCGGTTTGGCGCACCGTTCACGAATGAGACGTCTAATTAGAAGTGTTCAATAAAGGTGCGCTTTTGTCAGGCAATGCCCACTGCCATGGCCTGTTGATAAGAAAATAGAGGTTTAATGATTGACACTCTTGGCCAATATCCGCATTTCATACTATTTTATTCTGGCATGTCTCGTCTGCTTCAAAGAAAAAAAGACGCGTTCATCAGATCTACATCAAATGATCTCGACGCGACGTTGTCGCGTGGCCTTTACCGACCATTTGCGCCTCTAATTGCATCCATCGCTCGTCCCTCTGGCAACGTGAGGATTGATTTATTTTTGCACTTGATAGATAATGGTAATGCGCCCTGAATGATGGCAAACATCCGCAACCCACGGACTTCCCATAGCCTGTTAAATGTTTAATGGCATTTACATAAATGTGAGATAGGATGGAGCAAAGACAACCCACCTAACCCAACTGCACACCCACGACGCCCATGCACGCATAGGTATGGAGGTGTATAGGAAGCCATGGCTCTCACAGAGGGGCACATTTATATGCTGTGGTGGTTGGGCAGTGCTCTGTCAATGGCAGAATTCAGCACAGACAAGGAGTCCTCTGTTCTGAAGGCTGAGGATATGCCCATTCCCAACCCAAGTGCTGGATCATCGGGCTAATGTCTGATATCACCCGATGTAGATCGTTTAGTGCTACTAAATCTGTCTGCCGTCCTTGTATGATGTAGCAGAGGTGAGGTCTCAAAGCTTTTGCGTTCTTTGCTGGAGTTCTGCTGCAGTCCCTCACGTGGATTGAGGAAAAACTAGTAGTTGATTTCAGAGCATGTCTCTGTGTGGTGCATTCGGCCTTCAGACTTCATATGTGTTACTGTGCACATCCATCATACTGTCTCGCATGAGATAAAAACACCCCCTGGTTGGTGACCGACTCTAAAGAGGACAAAAAAATCTGTAGAAATAAGACAAGGGTAAGTATTTCTATGGATCAAATCTTTACACTTGGAAGATCTGCGGAATTCAAAGTGCTGCTGATAAAAAGAAATGTGGCATATTGTTTTAAATCATTTACAAACAGGAAAGATGGACCTAAGTGATGCTTTAGGTTAAAAATGACTGACTCTGCATGTAATTCAATAGAATATTTGTTATAAATTGTACAGTGGCTGTTGTGTTTTTCACATTGCAAGAGTAGAATACAAAGAAAAGGCCATGAAGCCACAACAAAGCACTTGTTAGAGAGTAATCAAACTCCTGTTGCATTAATGTCATAAAATGCTATTCAAGGCAGATTGATGGATAATTATTATTGTTAGATAATCTGAATTTTTGCTTGTTTTTACAGGATCTTGTACTGTTTGCTCTTTTGCTTCAGTTCAAGTGGCTTATCACCTCTCCTGTTCCTCTTTCTGCTGTGCTCAACTGAATGCCCGCATCAAACCTGATTTTTAATGAGTCTTACAATATGTTGATAGTTGGATGAAGCACAGCCGGAATGCCCTGAAGTCAGGGCAAATGGCCTTCGTTATTGTGAGCAGAACAATGTTAGAGTGCTGTATACCCAAGGCTGGAGTGTTTGTGATGTAAGGGGGACAGAGAATTGCTTGTGTCTGAGGTTGGCCCAGGCCTCAGAACAGGTAAATAATGAAGAAAAGTGCAGTGTTAGCTTGATGTAACCCCCTCCATGTGTCCTTCTGTGCAGCCCGTGGTTTGTGTGTGTGTATGCCGTCTTGGGAAGCACTCACATGGACTGCAGCCTTATTAAACTTTAAAATTCTCTGAGCACTGGGCAAAACGGAAAGAGATGGGTTTTAGACTTAGCCCCTTTAAAATGGAGTTTGTGAATAAATCAGAAAACATCCTTATTGTGTGGTGCTACCGTCAGGCAGTGATGGACAGCTGTAATTTTGAGAACAGAACTTAGGTCTTGATTCTGAGTGCTTTACTTATCCACTTATGCAAAAGAGGGATAATTATATTAACAATTCATGATGACAGTAACAATGTTTCCTTTCTTTCACTCCAAGGAATACCCAAGGTCAGAGCATCTTTTTTTATTTTTAGTTCACACATGCACAAGAGTATTCGTCAGACACTATTCGGTGTCCATGCGGAATTTATTGGAAAGCTTTCATCTCCCACAAAAGCCCGACCTTTGTCTAGTCTTGTAAACGCAATGTCAGTGAAATTGCAAAATACCGTTTTTATTCACCATTATTATCTCTTCGTCCTAGGACGCAGCATTTGAGCATACAGTTGTACAGATAAGCATTTGTGAATGTTTATGCCGCGCACAAGCGAGCATTACAAACCTTCACTCTCCTTGAAGTGTCACGCAACCCTTCTTTTACATCTTTCAAAGCGGCCGTGACCCGTGAGTTGGCAGTGCTTGATTTTCCGCAACAATGTCTGATCGCGGTACACGCTTTCTGAACTCCACTTTGTTGTAGTAGAGTTGCTGCTGTTGCATTGTGTGGCCTGATGTGCTCAGACATCTGTGTGCCATTATCTCTGTCCCAGCATGTGCAGCATGATCCGCTCACTGTAGACAGCATCGCCACAAGCAATGAATCATCGGCTGAACCTGACAGCCCCCTCCCGTCTAGATCTATATTTCAGCTTCAACTCATGATATGTGGTGCCCGTTTCCCGACAGAGTCCCGCCGTTGTTCTGAGCTGTAAATGCACTAATAAAGTCGTAATCTCCCCTCGTAACTTTACCTGGAGGTGTGTTACCTGCACCTAGTTCCTTTCAGAAGAGTTCTGTCCTACGTGACAGATGCAGAGACATCTTGTTAGATGGAGCTCTGCACTGACTTTACAGCTCCCTCAAATAATTCCCGTCCTTCAGAAGTCTGGAATCCACAGATAGACATGCTAAATGCCACATCTGTGGTTTATCTTTCTTGGATAGCAATGAAAAAGGCCGGAGAGTCCACTCATCTTGAGTTTTGCTCGGGACTAAAAGAACCTGTAATCCGTCAGGAAGATATTTTTTAGGATGGGGCTGAGCTTTAAAGTTGCTAAGAACATGGCGCTCCCTCGCTCTTCAGCACGCAGCCTGAAACTGAAAGGATCTGGAATGGAAATGAAGAAAAAGGATGAGAGTAAAGTCAGTGGATCACTCCGTGGTTCAAGGAGTAACTGTAGATGGTGGGGAAACAGATTCATGTCGCTTGGAAAAAGAAGACTGATGCTGTTTTCCCCTGCTGTTCTGAAAACTGTATTCAATTATTAATTTGTTTGGAAACCTAAATCACAGCTGGGGCTACATTGCAGCTTTAGACGAGGAGCGGAGGTTCATTAGTCCTGGAAAAACTCCAAACAAACATGGCAGAGACAGGAAACCGATGAAAGGACGGTCCGTTTCCATCCGGTGTTCCTTGATTTAGTCAGAATTGGCTCCGTTAAGCTCTTGGGTTTAGTAAAGCTTCTGTGCACTTTAAGTGTGCTGCCTCCCTTCATTATCTTACCCTAATGGCATAAATCCAGCGTTACGAATTAATTACAGAATGTAAAATGTGTCCTATTTCAGGCACAGTAAGTTGCCCCGAAGGTGAGCATCTGGCTTTGTTGCAGTGTGTTTTTAGAGTGGAAAATGCACCAAAAAATTGTGTTGAATACTAGGAGTTTGTCAAGGGTGTATGTTTAATGACTCATCCTCATGTACAAGAAGACTCGAGTGAACGGTGACACTCTCGAACTGATATTGACATTCTGCAGGTTCATTTCAAGCCAATTATGGACGAGGTGATGATTGTAAAATTGCGTATTGATCTTGGGTTTTAGTGTGGACCCTCCCGTCCTTGAGTGTTAAACATAGTCGAGTGCTGCCCGGTGTAATCACATCAAGAAACCTCCCCAAGATTCCTCCTCACGCTTCCTCTCTTCATTCTGAATGTTGATTGTCTCAGTCTCTCTGCAACACAATCGGTTCTCCCTCTCCCGGTGTCTTCAGTGGATAAGTGTTCCTAGACTTAGTCCTACAGGTTTTGAGAGAATCCAGAGATGTTTGATGTTGTGATCTACAACAAAGGCTCTTTTATGCATATATGGAACCAAGATCATATATTTCTAGGTTCAAGTTCTGCGTTGGCATCAATGTTATGATGTACAATGGCACAAATGGTTCTTCTTAATTGGTTCTTTTAAGAGTGAAGATTCTGTGAAGATTTCGGGAGGTAATGGATGCCAGAAATGTTAAAACCTCTCTGTATCAATGGGAGTACTACGTGCAGCTGTCGACTTGCAATGAGGATTAAAAGCTTGTAAAAAATTAAGGCCAGTATTCGTTTCATAGTTTGGTAATGCTGTTATTTTGTGTCTCCGGCAATATGTTGGTGAACAACTCTTGCACTTTTTCAATTCATCCTACAGATGGAGCGAATGCAAGCTGCTCTGGCAACTCTTTATTTTTTGAGAAAGCAGGCAGTAATGAAAGGTGCATTGGATGATGTGAGAAAACATAATAGCATTTCATTTCCAAATCAGCTTGAACAACTACTTCTGATCTTGCATGTCATCACGCAGCATGCGTTAATATCTCCCGTGTTAATGTGAGAATGAAGAATAGCAGCATTATGAACCTAAATTAATAATGATACTAACTATTGATTGTCTTGCTGGTTGAGTCATTCTCAGAATGCATCAATCGATCAGTTACTGACTGAGTGCTCATCAACAACTCCTTGACATTCAAGTCTAGCTGAGATTTTTTAAAATGCTGTTTTCTTTTTTGTATGTGTTAAAAACGCAGTGCAATATTATGTATGCATTCCCTCAGATTATATTATAAACCTAAAACGATCAGTTTAAACTGATTAGAGAAATTTAATCTACAAGAGAGCTCTCGAACACGCTGTGGTGTTGATGCTGAGCAATTTAAAATCTAACTGCATTACTTCTCGTTTGACCTTTAAGTCGAGCTGTAGAACTAATGGCTCCATAAATTTGTATTCAGTAAAGTGTTAATGTGCCTTGTAGACTTTGGGTTTATTTTTAACAGGCCGCTAAAATCCCAAGTGTAATTGTCCAGTACCTGAACATCATTCAGTCGTGTGCAGGAATCATTAAAATGACCATTGCATAATGTGAGAAAGGTTAAGTGACAAGAGAGAAGAATTGCTACACGTGCAGCATTGTTTTATGTCTCGCGCCGAGGCATGTAAATGTTGCGGAAATTATATCCCACTGTGTAGAACTGAAGCAGAATATTGGTAGAAGAAACAACAGGAAAAAAAAATGTCATAACTTCTCCCAAAGCTGGTCAGCACGGCCCGTAGACGTTTCAGCACCTCTTCCTCGTGGACAGCGACAGATTTAGAGCAGGCATGTTGATGGGCCAGCTCCAGGAATTAAATGAAGCTGCCTAGTTTCTCTTGCTGCCAAAGTTGTGTTTGATTGCTGCACAACAAGGAAGTCATCACTTAGAGTACGGCATTAATTTTTTTCTTCTCACATTTAAAGTTCATGAACGGCGTAGCTTAAAATCTGGAATATATCTCCGCGAAAGAATAAGTCTAGACAGACTTGTGGCTTTTCAATACTTAGCACCTACAGTATGCTAGGTATCATGCCTTTATTTCTTGATTACATGACCAGAATCCGCTTTTTTCCCACTCATCCTTTCTTCACTCTCTCACAACCCATTATTTTGAAAGGGAGCGATAAAATAGTCCCAAAAGGCTGATAGCATATCGCCATGTTAGCAGAGGGATCACCCATGTACTTCAATCACTCTCATAACTACTGCCATTAAACCAGGCGTACAGCATGCCTGACTGACAGCCCTGTCTCTGAGGGAAACAAATCGGGCCGGGCCAGCCTCCCGACCCCCAATCAATATGCCAGCCCAGCTGGGACCAGTGCCACCAATCACTCTGTCTGGAGAGGGACGGAGACAGACAGGATGCCCGAGAACTTGACTCGTGCAGTGTTTAGCTGTAACTGTGTTGAAAGACAACATGGCTGAGAAAATGTCCAAACATCCCCCGAGGACAGGAGTGTGATGTTAAAGGCGGAAAAGTACACTGCTACAGTTCACTGAGTGATGCTCGTGTACAGTGAGTTGAATTTCTCTTTGCTTTTAAAATATATCTCTATTGTACAGCCATAAACTAAAAGCCTAAGCAACAAAAAAGACATGTTCTATATTGCATGTCAGATTTCTTTTCCTCCTTAAGCTTAAAAACGCAGTGTTACTGTTAAAGCGCTCATCCCTCTCCCTCTGGCCTGCTACTTGTAGCGAGTGGTGATTTATAAAGCCATGGAGAGGCCGACGTCCCCCCTCCAATGGGGAGCGTCAATGCGTAATTACTTTGGAAGATGGATGGGGCCCATCCAGGCTGTCCTGGACCCTGAGTTAAATCACAGCCCCCCCTCTTTCCTCAGGGTTCACGTACACTCACAGAAACAGCCAACATCTCAGCAACGAGCATTGCTCTGTTTCACCCGTTCCTATTGGTTCTCCCTCATACACCTTCTCCTTGTGCGCCTTACATCCATCTAACAAGACCAGATGCCAGAGATCGGGTTCATTTCCCCTCTGAGGGCGAAAGCGAGAGGCAGAGAGAATTGAATGAAATGTGAAGTAGGTGCGGAAGATAGAGCCTGTGGAACTGATGCGTAGACATAATTTCGGACAAATTTAGCAATTCCCAGTTGACTGCGACAATCTCAGATGTGCAAAGAGTCAATTAGTGATTCTAAAGTACTGTTTCTCTTACCAAAAAGTAATCTAAAGTACGTGTTTGTGTTTGTATTCATATGTGTGTGTGTGTGTGTGTGTGAAGAGAATATTGTGCCATTGCTATTATGGCATAATATTATTTGATTACGACATTCATATACATGATTTTTTTTAAATAGTATTATAGGGCTGATGTTGTGTTTATGGCAAGAACCCCTAAATGATGTTGATTCTTTCACAAGGGTCACAAAATTTTAAAGGCAGATAAATATTTTTGCAGAAAATCCAAATAAATATATACATAAATTAGATAGTTCTTCATTATTATTAGTGTTTGTATATATTTCATTGTGCTGAATGTCTTGCATATATTAGATATTTATAAATTTTTTATTAGTGAATGTATAAACAGTATATATTTTTCTGCAAAACTTAAATATCTTAAAGACAAAGATCATACAAGACATTAAAATACATTTTAGGCTTAATGATTAGAAATGTGCATTGCATACCAAATAAAGTTTAATTATTTAATTATGATTTGTATGTCAGTGAGTGATATGTCAAAAAATATGTTCATTATTAACCTCTTGAGTTCAGATCTTTAGTGAAAAAAATATGAAATGTTGTGAATGTCAGTGTAAAATGATTTTCTTGTTTCAAAACCCCTTCTGTAAGGAACATCAAGTCAGTTGTAGTGTCCAGAATGTAGTGTATTATTTTTTTATATAGAAACGGTGTGCATTTCTATTCACAACTTTCACATTTTATCAGCATCTGTGTACCTGAGAATTAAACCCAGAATCTTTGTTGTGACAAACGCCATGTTCCACCAGCTGTAAGAACATCATACAGAAACACCACGTGTACAACCTCTCACGACCTCTCTAACTGCACATACTCTTCCATTTTTAAACCAGCATACAAGCACTGTACTCATTCATACGGAAGCGCGCACAGATGCATGTGTGCGCCACTGGGGAATTGGTCTTTTTACCCAAAGCTCTGTCTTCTGCCTCCCTCTGAGCTCCTCGGTTAGGGCCAGTTAGTTTGGCTAGCGCTGAAGGTTTAATCCCTCCCTCAGAAAGCTGTGGGTGCCTCTAAACAGAAGAGAGTGGCCTCGGGAGACTGCAGCCTGGCTCTCCTCTCCCGTCTCACTCGCTTTCATGTGTGGGTTAACTCGCTGAGGTGGGAGGATCGGCGAGGGGTGCTGGCGAGAGCTGGAGCTGCTTTTTAAGCCGTGGATGTGTGTGGGGTCTGCTGGGGAATTTGGCATGAATGTCTGCATGTAGTTTGGCAGGCCTAGACTGTACAGGGGCTGGATTTAATGATGCCAGAGAGAGAATTTGATACAAAAGGCAGAATAAGAGTAAAATCTGTGTTTCTTGGTGCATAGACAGTCGATTCTGATGCAACCAGGATCCACCAAAAAATAAATAAAAAACGCTTGAAGCCTGAATGTATAATGTAGTATAAAGCTAATTTACTTATAGACCTTAATCGTTTAAAAATGAAAACGGCTGTGGAAGAATAGATACACTGTACAGTCTGTTACATGGCTTGTGCTCTTGTCAATCATAATAAAATGTGGATATTTTTAAGTACAAAATAATTTTAGTTATGAAATCAATAAAACTGCAATGCTCATATCCTCGATTTCATTCAGTATGAAGTGAAAACTAGTTAAATGAAGCCATTATCCTGTCTAAAGACCTGTTCACACCAAGGACGTATTTATATAATTGTAAACTGTTCATTGAACATACTTTACAAACTGATGTTTTTTGATCCTCAAATGGCGGCGGATGTATATGTATGTCTGTGTCTGTGTGTGTACATACAAGAGAGGCAGCTTTGTACTACAAAAAAATGTAGTACAAAAATAAAACTTCCAATATTACAAAATATAACATTAAAACATCTATAAAGCACTCCTTTTTCTAAAGAAACATCGACACCAGCAGGTGAAGTTACGGCAGGAGTCCGCATCTATCAGTCCACTGAGTTTTAACAGACGCTACTAAAACATAATCGTGAATGAATGGTGCAAGGTCACATGAGAGGAGGCAGTGCCCCTTTTGTGATATGAATGGATATGACGGTTATGTTCTGTGATTGATTCTTTTGCAATAAAACCTCAACTTGCTACACAAAACACTGGACCCGCTAGATTCAAATCAGCAAAGCCAGTGAAGGATCAAACGAGCCCACCTTTTTATTAACAACCAAAAAATTGGCTGTTTCATGGTCTTTTGAGGAAGGACAGACGTCCCTCTCGTGACATGTGTATAATCCTACCCACTTAAAGCGGTACTAAACTGCAGTGGAAAGGCAAACCAAGCCGAGCCAAGTTGTACAACACAGGCCTCACACTGTCCGAATCCACTTTTGCTAGTTTGACGCGAGGAAAAACTGTCTTTTAAATTAAATGGTCCATTGTCTTAAATGGCTACTCCACCCAAAATTAAAATTTTGTCATTAATCACTTTCCCCGATGTCATTCCAAACCTGTAAAAGGCAAGTAAATAACACTGTCAAGGTCCCGAAAAGTATGAAAAGTATTTGATCAGGGGCCGGTTGCACTGGTTAACCGGTTAAGATTGGTCTTAAAAGTTAGTCAGCTAAATTTTTCTTAAAGACTGGTCACAATTTTTTTAAGTTGGGTTACATAAAAATGTATATTAGTCTAAGGTAAACAACTACTCTTGGCTAACTGCTAGTTGGTCAGACTAGCTCTTAAGACACTGTCTTAACATGAAGGCTAAGTTTATGCAACTGGTCCCAGGTAATAGTTTGTCATTGGCGCAGTCTATTTTAAATGCCTCAAAATAGCAACGCACTAACAATGCGCCTGAACACACCTCATTTTCAGATCAGCACAACCGCGAACGCACAAATGGACGCAAATGCAACAATGTTCCGCGGGGAGTGAAAATTATAACTGCGTTGGGTTGAAACTAGCAAAAAAGCACTTGCGTCAAATCTGAGTGTATGATAGGGCCCACAGTCTGTAGGGATTAATCAATTTGGTTAAATTTAAAGTAAATCTTGAGCTTTGATGACTGATGATCCAAAAAAATTCAAAAAAAGTTAAAAGTTAATGTTAAGAATAACTGGACACGGGTTCAAAAGTAAAGTACATAGCTTAAATAGTTACTACATGAAGTTATTACTTTGGAATTAACATAAAGTAAATATTTACATAATATTTATAAAATAAATGTAAAGAAAAATCTAACTGGGGCATAAATATACATTAAGTTTATATACATTTTAGTTTATTAAAAAAAAAACATATATATATTTGAGAACCCTGCCTTCTCAACTTCGAATGCCACTAAATACCACAGCCTCTTTTTTTATTTTTATTTTTTTAGCAAAATTCAGCTATTATGCTAATATGTTTTATTTCTTTTATTTCATTGTTACAATATTAGCTGAAAACATTCATGCACAGTACAATGAAAGCAGATGCTGCTACGGGTAGTGAAAGCGATGCATTTTCTCTCTCACACACACACACACAAACGCTCACACACAACCCACACAACGAAACAGGACAGTTTGTCCTCATGTGGTGTAAAAAGGTGGGATTGAAACAAATTGGTGTAAAAGGACTTAATAAACTAAAAGGCAGTGCTGTGAATAAGCCATGAGTCACGGCAGTCAGCTGTAGGGTAGGCGTTACAGACCAGACTGACTAATGGAAAACATACAGTTTATTAACTTACCTGTCCTCACTGAACTCTTTTAGCACATCAAGTAAAATTTAAAGCTGATATTAAATTAGGAAATTAACAAACATATTAGTGGGAACATAAACGTAATCAGCTTTATATTTATCTGTGTCTTTTCCTCTAAAAGGATGCTGGTTTCCATGGTGATGTATTGATTGTCTGACCAAACAGAGGTTGAGATGTGTGTGGGTTTTTTTTTTTTTTTAATCTTTTTGTTTTTCACACCTATCTGTCTTCCCGCTGGGTCACGTCCTGAGTCTCCTTCAGTCATTCATCGATAGCTTCTCCTCCTGCTTCGTTAAAGCCTTCTTTAATGACTTTTATTTGATTATTCATGAGTTTGTTTAGTTGATTGTCTTTTATCATGCTGTGACCTGGGGGGTGCATTTTGGGAAATAAAACCAAAGTGCGCACACAACTTTGCATAGAATACAATACTAGCATACTGTTTAATGCACAAAATACTCTAAATATTATATTTAGAGTATGTATATTATTATACATGCTGCTTATACACACTTATAAATATAATCAGATTATACAGATTAAATTATATTTACATCTGAGGTTATTGCACTGTTATGGGGGTTTATTTGGAGTATATATATATATATATATATATATA
>JAUMHP010000059.1:6778811-6790372 GCA_032361065.1 Enteromius trimaculatus
CTTCTTTGAATTGGAATTGTTGAGTTCATTCCTGAATTGACCCCAACCCTGGTATTTACTGACATACATCACTTGAGACTTGATATAAAAATGAGAATAAAATCCTATGCATTCTCATGTGCTTTCAATCCCATAAGACCTTCGTTCATCTTTAGGACACAAATATTTTTTTAAGCCTGAGAACTTTCTGACAGTGATGCAACTGACACGTTCAAAGCCCAGAAAGGTAGTTAAAATCTTAACCTGTCCACCAACCTATACGCCCGTATAGATTGTTTGTCCAAATCTCTGAAATACGTCCCATCAGAACGTAAACTACAATTGCACCCGTCTGCAACAGGACATATTCATATTAATGTTTTGTACTACTGTGGCATACTTTGGGTTTCGTGTAGCTCAGTTTGAAGCTCATGTGATCATGGGTTCGATCCTGGAGAACGCACATGATCATTAAATGTTGCATTATTAATCATGATTTTACAATTTCTGTAAAGGGTGGGGTTAGGTGTGGTCCATCGTATGAATGACACCTATTAAAATATGTACAAATTGCCGTTAGATTGGTGTAAAAAGTCCACACATTGCATTTAATAAATAAACACGCATTTTGATTGGTATTAGCTGTCACACATAATTTCATGACGACAGATGCAACAAAGCACTGTTAATATTTTTATGCCTGCTAGAGGGCGCTTAACTTTAAAACGTAAATATAGGTGCATGCACAAAGACGTATATGGTCACAATTAGATTTGTAGTCCAATTCAGTACAATTCAGTACTTTAAAAATTACAACAGCAGGATATTTTTATTAGGGATGCACGATAATCATCGGCCGATATGTTTGCGCTCTTTGCCAGTAAAGCTGGTTCTGTAATCAGCGGTAAATGCCATCATGTGCGTGATTTCACATTGAGCCATATATACTACACACAGCACAGAGGAGCTGTGCAAATCTACGCTGATAATGAACATGGTTTTGCACAGCTCGTCCCTGAACAACGGCTGTGTGTAGTATATACGGCTCAATGTGAAATATGTGATGGCGATATGCGATTGGCTCACGTTATGTGATTGGCATACGGATACACCAATGATTTTGAAATAAAGACGAGCCCCACTTATCACTAACATAGCAGCATATTAGGAATTTATTGAGGGAAAAGTAGTAGTTACCCTACATTTTTCTTAGAAGCTCCAGACGATCAAAGTTGACATGAGGTTTGAATTTTTATGCATTCAATTATAAATCCACACATTGCAGGACCATTTAAAAAGAACTATTGCAGGTAAATATTGATATCGATCATACTTTATGAGTCAACTGCCTGCAATTAGTGGAGACAAATAGTATTTTTGTATTTTTTTGCAACATTTTAACTGCAACTTGTATAGTTCTATAAATCTCTTGACTACTAACTAATAAAATAATAATTTTTTAGCCATTTCATGGAAATGAACCGGACCTAACAACGACACCTTGCCTCCTGTTCCAATAAGCGACCCTGATCCAAACAATACTTAGTAATTCCCATTCACGTGTTTAGTTTATGATGAATGTGCCTGACTGATTTGTGTCACAATCGTTAATAGAGCCTTGCACTATTAAGAAATCTGCATGCAGCTAAAAAAGCACTTTCCATATTCACTCCATGTCACTAATTGGCACTTGACTGTCCCCCTGCAGTTGTCAGAATCGTGCTGTTCCCCCCGGGGTATTGTTTGGTTTAGGCGGTGCCAGATCCTCGGCAGGAGATTGTAGATGATGTACAGCAGCGGCTGATGGCTCAGGGCAGGCGGTCACACCTGGAGGTGATAGTAACGACTTTAGACTGATGGAGAAGGTTGGAGCCGTTACAGGATCATGTAGCGAAGAGGTACTAAATTGTGAAGACTGAGACAGCGGTTGTTATCCGAGGTTGTTTGTGGATGACAGAGGTCGGACCTAGTTTGGATTTTACAGCTGGTGAATGGATAATGTTTAGATAAAGGATTGAAAAGATAAAAGGGTCTTTAAATGGATTGTGTGATAATATTGTAGAGAGCACATAATAGAAATGGTTTTTGACATTTCATGAAGAAATCATGAGTGGCGCCTGGCCGAGGTAAAGTCATCGTTTTGTTGCTGTTGTTGTTGAATTTTGTTGAATGCTGAAGTTATGAGTATCTGTTGACACAGTAATTCATTTTTGTAAAGATGTATTTCATTTATTCATTCATTCATTCATTTATAAATTCACTCATTTAAAAAGGTATTTAGAATTTGTCCAGAACACCCCAAATGGCATGTTGTTGCTGGTGACTTTATTTAATTTATTATATTTATTTTTATTAATGTTAATTATTTATTAATTATATAAACTACTATAAAATTACATTTCAAAAAGGTTTATTCGTCATAAAATCATAGGCTAATTGAGTGTAATCATTCAACCTGAATTTCATAGAAAAAAAAGTTCATAGAAATATTTCAGAATTCTCTACTCTCCTTGACTTGGCACAATGCTATTAATGAATTGTAAATAAATAATAATAAAAAAGAATAAAATAATAATTCAATTGAATTTAAATTTTACTTTTTTTAAATTTAGATACTATTATAGTTTTTTTATTATCAATTTAGTTTTCTTTTGTTATTTTTATATTTTATATTTTGTGCGTCTGTATAGTTTTCATTATTTTTTTATTTCAATTTCATGTTTTGTTATTTCTGTAATTCTAGTTTCTACACTATATTAAAATGATACATGTTTTGTTTTAATTTGTGGATTTTTTTTATTTTTTATTTTAGTTCACATTTTTGTTTCAGTTTTACTGGAAAGCACTTTGGTCAACATGAGTTGTTATTAAATGTGCTATACAAATACACACAAAAACAAGTTTTAGTTAACTATAATTACCATGACATAAACTGCACATATATTTTGAATGTGCATATACTGTACTCTTCAATTTTAGATGCATCATCATGTACCTGCTAAAGTCATGTCTAAATGTTTTAAAATGCAGTGTTAAATACTCACTGTTCCTAAGGGGGTATCATTCAACATCTTACCCTAATAGTAATGGTAGCTTTAGCAAGGACAAGTTTCATGCTGAAGTTTAATACTTGGCGAGCAGTACTAAAAGAGCATTATGATGTCATGAGAGAAGAATTATTTTGGAGAGAGATGGATGAATCTCTATATCTCATTGCCTTGGATTAGTGACTTTGCCCTTTGAGCCAGTTCTGGGTCACTTTCATATCGACTGAGCAAATGCAAAAATTCTGCTTGCAATTCAAATCATCCATACGTGCCCTCGCAGGTTTTTATCGAACTCACCTCAAATGTTGCATTAATCTCCTGAATCTGCTGAACTAAAATGGATCTGAGCCCAAACCCGCTGCCGAACGCGCCGGGCATAAAGACCCGAGCCGAACGGGAAGTGTCCGTCAGAGTCACTTACTGTAGTGGACGGAGAATGAGCGGTGTGTTATTTCAACACAAAGTCCTCTCGATTAGGGTCTCTTTACATGCCCTTTTAGCATTGAGTGCTTTATTGGCAGGTCCAGTAGGATTGCATTTCCTCCGAACACACTGCTTCAGTCAAGGAGAAGCAGAAGAGGGGCGTACGTTGTTTTACTCACAGACTTACTGCTGCCCCTGAGGGCCTAACCTAGCCCACACGCAGCTAATCAACAAGGGCTTCGCGTGGGCTTTTTACACACAGCTAGACAATTTCAGATACGCAAACACACATTCGCAAAAAAATTGTCTGTGAGTGATTTATGAACTGACCGTATCCAATTTTATCAATAAAGCTTTCCCTCAGAGAAACAGTGTTTGTGTAACTGTGTGTTCTGGATCACCAATAGCATGCGGCCCCCACAGCACTAGGAAGTTCCCTGGTGTCCTTACTGGAAATGAAATATGTGCGTGTCCTCACCAATCGATTGAGTATTTTAGTCTTTGGTGTTTTCCTTGGATAGATTACAACCAATGAAATATCAGAACGTTTAGGTGCTAGTGTAATAATGGCTCAATTGCAGGCTTCTTATTCGCAGACTTTGGCTCTGAAAATCATTTAAAGTAAACAAAAAAATCCTTAACATTACTATTTGGCAGGATTTTATTTTATTTTATGTTATTTTTCCATTAAAAGTGTGAGCAAAACTCTAGTATTTCAATCTGTTTGAGTTTGATTTAATAAAAACAGAATGATAATAATAAATAAATAAAGTGATAAGTAAGGTAAATAATTTTTTTTTATCTTAATTAAGAACATTTTATTAAGTGTGTGTGCAAAATCAGGTAACTCCGCTTTATAACATTTTCCAAAATCTTGTTTTTTATTGTTATATTATTTAACCATTATTATTTGAATGAAAGAACATGATTTTTGTGAACTGTTAAAATGTTATTCGTTTTTGCAAATGAACTATATTTGCAAGTATATATATATTAAACATATGTGAAGTATCACATAGTTTCTTGATTAATATGAGACTGATGTAATAAAATTCTAAAACTAATAATAAATGTGTGATAATAGTAAAAGAAATTTAAAAAAAATTGGATAAAAGATTTTTTAACCGTTAAGTATATCAAAATGTCACCCTTCTGTCACTTTCTTACATGTCAGATGCCCGTTTTGCCATTTTTTCATACCATTTAATATCTGAAGGGCACATTTTGTCCTGTCAAAGATCTTGATCACATGACTGCGAGACATTTTCACTAGCTTACTGAGCGTATATCATAACAAGGGCCTGATCTTGATGAGCTCGGAAACCTTTTACCTGGGGAGCTGAGAGAGCATGCTGTCTTTTTCTTGCTGTCTTCATACGCTCCTGATTTATTACCACACGCTGGCGGTGATGTAACAGCACCTCAGCAGGTTATACGTGTGTTTGTGTAGTTGTGTATTTGAAGGTGGGGGGTCAGCTAAAAACTGCATATTTATGAAGTTCAATTGCAGCCCCACCAGGCGAGGGTGGATCTTTGGCCTTAATTGTGTCTCATAAATATTGATAGGTTAGGATATTTTGGTGTTCAACACACCCATCTATGCTCAGGCAAAAACAAGATACTGCAAGGTCCTCAAATGTACTTTTTCTGAGTTGATATCTTCTGGTGTTTGGTAAGGGTTACTTGTACTGTGAACTTTCAAAATATCACTATTTTTTTGTGTTTCACAGAAAAAAATACTGGTCGTATAGGTTTGGAATGACATTTGGGTGAGTAAATTTTCATTTTTGGTTGACTAGCCCTTTAACCCAAGCTGGCGCTAAGGGAATTGAAATGGAAGTCTCTCATTTTCAGATTTTGAGTTGATATTAGTGACAGCAGAGGTTTAAATTGCAACAAAGAGTGATGACTACCATTAGGAGCCTTATGAAACAGTTGGCCATACTTAACTGCTAAAAACCAAAATACAGCAACTTGGCGCATGTCTTTGAGTCTTTTAAGTGACTACTTACTGGGCGTTGACACTGCCAGGGGCGAGAGCGTTAAAATTCGCCCTGACCGCCCTGCCAACGATGCTGTACAGAGATTTTTTGGACGCTCTGACGTAGATTGATTGCTTGTGTTCTACTTAAAGGTGCCGCAAATCAAACAAACACAAAGAGGGTATAAGTTAACCTCATGAAATATATTGAATGTAAAAGTAAGATATTGATCGATGAAAAGAATGTTTTCTTTCAATTAAAAGCTAGTCTAATTTCAATATTATATGAGACATTTACTAGTCTTGGTTTTAAATGAACATTAATTTGTACCTACCAGATGATGTGTAAAGTTAGCGTAATGCAATTGATCAGATCTGTGTTGTCTTGAGCAAATCAATTGCATTCCCGTTGAAAAACAAGCGTTCTAGCGGGAAGATGTTGCCTATAAATAGTACTGTTCACGTTCTTATTAAATTCACATCGTGATGGATGATCAAGTTGTTACGATTGGGGTGCTAATAACTAATAGAACTAATAAGGTCGGAACCAAAGTTTACAGGACTGCGTTATCTGGAATCTGCTAAAGCGTTGGACGTCTACATTATGACTAGTCAGCATAAAGACCTGATTTCAACTCTCCTTGACGCTCTCGTCGCCCAAGACATGACGCTGCTCGCTACCTCTCTCCGGCGGTGGTGTGAACGCACGGTTACAGTACATAATGCTAACATAAATGCATTTACTTCTTACCTAAGTGTTATTTGGAGTTCTTGATGTCAGATGTCTGCATTTATCCACAACACAATCTCCAAGTAAAGCTGAAATCAGCACGTCTCAAGTGTCTCTGATCCTAAATCTAAATGTATTAGTAGATGCTATATTGTCGTTGAAAATGTTAGTCCAGGAATATTTGGTTTTGAGCTCTGGATTTTGACGGACACAAGGTCGTGAGAAGGTCTGGTGTTGCGTCAAATCCAGTGTTTCACTCATCTTCTGCAGTTGGTGATTTTCCACTCCAGGTGTTTTGTGTCCAGGTTTGGTGCTTTTTGGATGATTAGCTGTGCTTTGGTTGCCATGGAGATGCGGAGTACTTGAAGAACAGCATTTGCTAGATGGTTCTGTCTTCGCTCTTGACTCTTGATTTCTTTGTAGAATCTTCCAGCTCCTGCGAGAATGCTGCCCAGATGTTTCTGTTTTGCCTGTGCAAACGTACATGTTTTTCTTCTGTTCGGATTGGCCGTGTGTTCTTTGCGGCTGTGCACACATTTACTTTAGCATACATTTACTTCTCTGTAAAGTCTCCAGGCTTTGATCAGCAGAACGGAGCAGTTTGCTCAGGGCCTGTGAGGAGACATTTACTTCATTCTCGATTTTGTCGATGTAGATCCTGGGACAACGGTTGTCACTTTAAAGCCGTTCTACAGCCCTCATGGTGTCCAAACTACACTCACAACTCCCACACACATTGGCATTCTGCTATTGAGAAGTCGGCCTACATCTTTTCAAAGTTTGACTTGTGTCTGTTGGCAGTCAAATATTTTTTTTTTTGGTCCTTAAACCCCATCTGACTGTCTCTTTGAAAAACTTGCAACTATCTTGTTTTTATTCCGTAGATTTTTGCAAAATTCAGAAACAACTTTGAAATTGTCACATTTTCCTCATGTTAACATGTAAACAGACATTTAATAAGCTGGTAAGGAATTTTACAGTCAACACAAAGCAACATCAGCTTTTGTGCCAGCTGAGATGTGCTTAAACCATTTACGGCACTGTTTAAGATGTTTAATACTATTTTTACCATATTTAAATCCATACCGCAGTTTTTCTTATGCCATTTTTTGCATAAAAATTCTACTGTCTGGTTGTACCGAAGATGCGCATTTTATGGAATGAGAGTATTCAAATGAATCACGCAATGCATTTTACTATTTAATGCCCAAATAATAAAACTTGTTTTAAACTATTTTGGAAGCACCACAGAGAAAAGAGAATGCATGGTAAAAGGGAAAGTATTTTTTCCCCACATGTATTCAGAATTATTATATTTAATATGCCAGAAGAACACATTATCAATACAGATTCAATTCTTCGCAAGTCTTGTTTGCCAAGCCATAAATAAAAGACGTCTTGGAACTCACACCTACTGTAGGAATCACGCAATACCAGCACTATCAAAATATCTAACAAACATTTTTTTTTTCAACATACTGTGGCTTATTTATTCTTTATTGCATTGGTCGATATAAATGAGATGTTGTGTCTGTGTTCTTTAGTGTGCACATTGTTAGTAAACCACCAGCAAAAATGTTCCCTACCATCTGTGCTATTTTGGAATTACGCTAATTACGCTATAATGCTTATCTTATGCTTAATGTCTAAAATATGTAGCTTGTATCATATTGTAGTTTAAGATACTCTTCGTAACAGTGTTGTTATTTTTATTTGAATATAAATTGTTTAAACATATTTTTTTAATTGTTAATATACATTTTAGATGGAAAAGGTAAGCTTAATAAACTTGAAACGAAAATATTGCCAAGTAAGCTTTCTGAAGCAAGTTTAATCTGAAGTAATAAAATGACTAAAACGTAAATAAAAACTAAATGAAAGCTAACTCAACAATGTAATTGATAATAGGACGTACTGTAAATAATGCTAAAATAACACCACTTGGTAATGGATGCCTCTAGTGTGCATCTATTTTTAAGCACAGATACATGCTGTCCACTGTAGATTAGTCATTCTGGAAGCAGTTTCCAGGACCAATTGCGTATGACATCATCGTTTTTGAATCACTGATTCCTGCTACCCTGTATGACTCCAGAATTAAGTGTCTCATTATAGGTCGATTTTAAATTGGCCTGTCTCTGTACACCCAGTCCCCGTTCATAACGTCTTTTTGTGCCAAAATGGCTGTAAATGCTTCCATCGCATTCCTCATAGATCATTATGTCATGCGGTTAATTCCCGCCTGTAGATGTATGTCTTTAGCTTAGTGGGGGTGGGGGAGTGATTGTGTCATAGACTGTCAGCAGACAGTTATTACGCCCAAATGCCCCCATCTACTCTTGCGAGATTGAAACTAGCACGGCTAATTCAAGTGGAACGGAGGGGAGGCAGGAACCAAGAATCTAGACCAATGGCACGTCGGGGGGAACTTAAAATGAACACACTTGGTGCTGTCATCTCCTCCGAGGGAGTCAATTAAGCAGCACACTCAGTATTTCACACCCAACGGTACCCGAGCGTGAATGTGTGTCGTTGTGGCGCACCTCTCGATGATGTGACAACACGCTGGAGAGAACGGCCCATGGTCCAGATACGCATCTGTAATTATGTGCCTTAGAGAATGCTCCAGAAAGAGGAGATATTTCAACCAAGATATTAAACAAACATTAAGAGAAAGATTATATACAGTGGAACAAATGATATTTAATTAGATTCATGTTTCACATGTTTATGGTTGATATGATTTTTAAACCTCAGGCAATACTGTAATTACCTTTTATTGTGTTCAGTAGTGTTGGTATGCATGTTTTACTGTCAGCAGTTAATGATTTCTGTCTTTCTGCCTCTGTCTCTCTCTCCCTGTAGGAAACTAATGAGCAAATCGCAATAGAAGCGCATGTTGCACTAACATCAGGATGAAGTTCTTCACCGCTCAGTGCCAGCAGGACTCTTCTGTGCCCCACTGAGGATACACACACCCTCACTTTCATAAAAAAAAGCCCTTTACTTCAGCGTCACTGGAACGGCCTGAAGCTCTTCACCCTTGTCTGTTTCATATTCGTCACCCATCGCTGGGGCACCTCTCACCCCAGCCGAAGCATGTCACTGGTTGGCGTGGCACGATCGCGGCGGGAGACGGGCCGCTTCTGTCCGCGCCGTATATCAGAAACTTGCCTGGTGTGGCTGCTGGGCTTGGCACTTCGCCTAGCGCTGTCCTCCTGCCAACGGGCAGACCTCACCACCGCCAAGCACCCTATGGTCACCACAGGCTATGGGAAGCTTCGGGGCGTACGCAAGGAGCTGAACAATGAGATTCTGGGTCCGGTTGAGCAGTACTTGGGCGTCCCCTACGCCACCCCGCCAGTAGGAGAGAGGCGCTTCCAGCCCCCGGAGGCACCAGGCTCCTGGCAGGAGATCCGTAACGCTACCCAGTTTGCACCAGTGTGCCCACAGAACATCCACGGGGTGCTGCCAGAGATCATGCTTCCCGTATGGTTCACCGACAACCTGGATGCTGCTGCAGCTTATGTACAGAACCAGAGTGAGGACTGTCTTTATCTCAACGTCTACGTTCCTACAGAGGATGGTAAGTTTTCTTACTCACTTTAAACACAAGAAAACGTAGCATGTTCATTCTCCCGATTTTTAGTGATTGGGAGCAATTGGGAGCCCTGTATTCACCTCAAGTGATTTTGTCCTTTTCCAGAGCTTACTGTAGTGGTGTGGGGTACAGAGAGATTACATGACGTAAAACGGAGGATTCAAACTCATTTACAACCATTACACTTCCAAATAAGACAGTTTCTTCATAACCCGTTCTCCAGATAACCTTGGGATCCTTCTCTTTTTGTACTTCTGTAAAAGAAGCTAATCTGTTGCTTGTAATCGCATATAGGGTTTAAGTTAGATTACCTGCATTTACTGCATACAAAACGGTAGTTGCCAGAGATAAAGAGAGCAAGAACTCCTTCAAGTGCAAGAGATATTTAACATGCTCCAGTCAGTGATTGTTACTGAAACTGCACGGGCAACAATCTGAGCATGTGCTAAAGTCCCTGAAAAATGGGCCTCGCTGCAGTTTGTAAATGGGTTGTGCAGAGACTGCTGGGTAATGTCTCACTGTGCCAGCTCTCAAAATGGGTTGTCATAGTCATTGGAGTGTGGCAGGCAATGCGTGTTTGTTCCAGAGATGAAAGCTCTTCAGTGATGAAACCATATACACAGGAGGTCTTCTAATGCTAATAGCACTTTTGCGTTTTAGCAACTCTGTGTACTCTGAGTGTGTTAATGTGCCTGTCCATTACAGTGAGTCAGTAAATCAGTCTTCCTTAATTTGTAGATATACATTCACTAAGTGCTGTAGATTACAGTCGGAAGATGCATCCATTGCAGGAGTGATTCTAGAACTTCAGTCTTGCAGCAGTTCAAATGATGTTGCATAGAGAAATACTTTTTTTTTAGTGATCACAGGTTTGAATCTTGCTCTAGCTTTGAAAATAAGCTAGGTTGTCAGGTTACACTTTATTTTAGACATTCCGCTAACTATCATTGGAGTATTACCAAACTGTTAGGTTAGGGTTATTGTTAGGCTTAGTAGAATAGGTTTGTTGACTTTGTGTTAAGGGTCCATTAAAATAAAGTGTTAACGGTAACATTTTTTTTACAGTTACACCTATTAGTTGCTTAATAGCATGCATATTACTACAATATTAGCCAGTTATTAGTGGTAAGCACATATTAATGCCTTACTTTACATGACCTTACTCTACATCCCTAATGCAACCCAACACCTGAACTTAACAACTACCTTACTAACTATTCCATTAAAGCATACAACTACTAATCCATGAAAACGTACATATGCGTTGCATTGTAATACTCTCTTAAATTGCAGAAGATGTACTGTAAGTCAGGGGAGAAGGATGGTTGAGTAAATTATGCTATTTTTGTTTTCTTTGCACAAAAAACGTAGCGTTCTCAAAACTGAAGTTGAGTCACTAATGTCACATGGACCATTTTACCAATGTTTTTGCTACGTTTCTGGATCTGAGATCATTTCAGTTGTGTTGGTCAGATGGCTCTCCAATTTCAGCAAAAATATCTTAATCTGTGTTGCAAAGATGAGTAAAGGTCTTATGGGTTTGGAACAACATGAAGGTGTGTAATTAATGACAGAATTTTTGTTTTGGGGTGAACTAACCCCCAGATTTTATTGAGGGAAAAGTCGTAGTTAATAGTTAACAAGTGTTACCTGTTCTAAAGTGTTACCATCTTAACATACAGTCTTCTAATTCTCTAATGGCAAATGTTACAATAAAAAAATAACAATTGAAAAGTTACTTAGAGTTCTGTCGAGACAGCTATGGAACTTGTGACAATGTTTATGAGTTTAGCCTTTGCT
>JAUMHP010000059.1:6801592-6814361 GCA_032361065.1 Enteromius trimaculatus
TATATATATACTGTATATAAGAACATCGTCTGGAACGTTATAATATTAATAAAAGAGTACCACGTGAGAACTTCCTGTTCACATCCCAAATTTCCTATTTGTAACATTGCTTTAATGTGACCATAGAATAACCAATGTAAAACGTCCTCCTGAAGTCAAATACGGAATGATATAATATGACTAAAACAGGACCATTTGAGAATGTTCTGTTAACGTCCCAAATGTCCTCTTTGTAATGTTCTAATGCACCAGCACGTTCATAACCAAAGAAGGACGTTTTGGGAACGTCCATAATTTTATGTAAAGGCTCGGGACTTCCGTCACCTTTAGAGAACTTTAAGGGGACAAGGTGCGCAAGGTGGCAAGAACGTCCCCTCCTACGTGGGAACACAGTGAAAAGATGTACAAGAACAAAAATGGCATCTAAACCCTTATTTCCCTTTATACAATATACAAAAAGTACTAGTCGAAACAAAGTAAAAAGGAGAACACGGTAGTAAGCCTACACGATGAGCAATGGCACAAGATAGCACCTCCAGAGTGTTCAGGGTGTGGCCTATAACTGGGTCAGGTGAGGAAGTGGACCAATACTAACCTCCAGCCAATTAGCTCCCGGACACACCCACCTGCAACACACTGCAACATTGGAATTAAATATGTGTGTATGTACATGTGTGTATATATATATACATATATAAATATATATGATGATTTTACAGGTAAAAAAACTGTGAAAATGCTACAGTAAAAACTGTTAAATGGTTAATTTACAGGGAAACCCCCTAAACTAACATTCCCAGAATTCCCTGCATTCCATTTCATTTTCATTCTTTGAAATAACTTGTTTAAAATGTTTCTTCTTAGTTTCTTATCATTTATGTTTATTAAGGTTGTTTGTTACATGTAATGTAGTTAAATGAATGTTTATTGCATATTTTGATTTAGTCTCGCCATGATAGTGTTTGTGTGAATGACACTGAGCACCTTCTATTTATATTATTATTCAAAAGCTGCTTGTGATGGGCTTTAGTTCGTCATGTGACTTTCTCATCAGTGTATTTCACACAGATTACAGTACTGTAATAGGTTGGTATATTAATGTTATATCAGTTAAAGAAATTACGGTATTTAACTGTAAATTAACTTATAGTAACGTCAGTCTTCAGTGTCACGTGATCCTTTAGAAATCATTTGAATAAGCTGGTTTGCTCCATGAGAAAGATTTCTGAAGCATTTATTTAGTAGAATTTGGTAGAGGAGAAGTTTCTACATTAAAAATGTCTTTGCTGTCACTTTGATCAAAGTAATGCGTACATATATACATTTCTTTTAAAACAATCCTTATCACTTCAGTGTAGGGACCAATTCTCACTATTAATTAGTTGATTATTAGAATGCCTATTATTGACATATTAATGTTTTTTAGTTCTTTTAAAACATTTTATCTACATGACCTTGTTATACATCCCTAATCCAACCCAACACCACCTTACCATTAATAAGCAGCAAATTAGGAGTTTATTAAGGCAAGTGTTACATTCAATAGTTTGTTAATAACAAGAAAAAACAATTCAAACATTTGAACGTTATTGTACATATGACATTACTATACTTTAAAATCTCCATAAGCTGTCCGTTTAATTGCAACGATGCCTTGGAGATACAAGTGTGAATTGTGATTTTTTTTAATTTCCTTCCTACTGGCTTCATGGTGTTGCCTCACGATGACACAAGAAGAAATTCCATCATGAAAAAGATTTCCCATCATCTGATTGGCTGTTAACAGCACACCTGATCCACACAGCCCTATCTGATTGGCTGAATTAGAGGTGTCACTGCTTCAACACCAGCGTCTACCAAGTAACTCTTACTGCACTGAGGGTGTGAAACAACACATAGCAAAGCCGAGAAGATTTTTTTTTTTTAAATCTAACAGTCTAATATTAGTCTTGTGCGAAAGAGACACTTGAATCTGGGATAATTAAACTTGTTTATATTTCCATTGGTCTCAGTATTCAAAGAGGACCCGTAAATGCGTTCATACTTGTGCATGAGAGTGCGAGCATGTTCATAGATTGTGTGTGTGTGTGTGTGTGTGTGTTTGTGTTTATGAAGAGTCGTGTTTGTCTTCAAGAAGAGGTGTTTGTGTGCATGCAAAGATTAAGATGAAAAAGTGTGTGCGTGAGGGTGCAGTCGCTGTAATGCGTTTGTAACCCGAGATTCAGGTGGTGATGCAGGCGGGCGTGCAAATACGTGCGTAGAATTTGTTTCCGTGGCAACAGGCATGAGTGAGTCAGTGCTGGTGAGCTTCTATTAGACAGAGAGAGAGAGATGAGGCAGTTTCCATAGCGACTCAGCATCACAGCTGCCTGTGTGTGTGTGTGATTTTGTGTGTCCGTGAAAGGACCTTGGTCTGTGTAACTTTTATTTTATTCTCTTTTGTGTGCCATTTCCTTTTCACATCTCCATCTCTTCCTGTCTCTCTCTCTCTCTCTGTCACTCCAGTTATCTCTCTCTCTCTTTCTCATCTGTCTCACTCTTTCTTTTATGATTTCCCCCATCTCTCACCCACTCTCTTTCCTTTTTTCTTTCTTTCTCACAGACCCCCTCCTTCTCTCTCGGGGTAAACAGATGTCGTGGTAGTTATTTATGTTTCTGCATGGTCTGGTTTTATATGAATTATCTACAGCGCTTGCACACCACAGAAGCACTGGCTAACTGGGCATCTCTGAATGCCCTCGCACACTCGATCGCACACACACAACCATCTCCAAGAGCATATGTATATATGCATGAGCATGTGCAGCTCAAACACACTGCGAGAGAAAAGCGGGGAACAACCCGTACCAATAAACAGCACATATAGATGTGAATCTAAAAGAGACAGAATATACCAATCTTGAGACTTGAGATGGGGGAGTTTAGATGGGGTCGAAGGACAGAGGAGGTACCACATAAAGGTAGGGACTTTACCAATGCAGCACCTTGAGGGGGATCCAAGACGTGAGATGGTGGAATTGTTCGGTCTGACCTATCCAAGTTTTTGTAATTTCAAATATACTGCGAGAGAAGGGCACACAGACTGTACTAACTGATACAGAGATGCATCAGAGCTACAGAGTTTTGGAAGAGAAATAGACAGACTGTGCCAGCAGAGTGCAGAAATGATGAGGCAATGCGAGGCAGACTGTGCCAAAAGATCCCAGAGTGCAAGGAGACGTTTGAGGATATGGTCAGAAATCGTGAACTAACGTACTATTTTTGCGGTATTGGCTGCTAAATTTTCTATTATGTACCATATGCAGTGGAACATGCAGCACTCACAGTACTGCATCCCATAATGCAGTGTGCTGAATCTGACCTTCTATTTTAAGAGTGGCAAGTGAACTGGAAGCAATATCAGCCACTATTTATTTTTTTTTGCCTCCTCTTCCTTGACTCATTATTTGAAAAGACCATCAAATGGTAACACTCTACTAATTCCACTAATACTGTTCAACAATCTTTTTTTAGAAAGAGAGTAGGCAGTATAAAGTGTGTACAGGAAAAAAAAAAAAAGAAAAAAAGAATGAAAAAGGCAACTGGGGTATCAGGACTCTGAATACGCCTGAAATGTGCCTTATGTTCTAGCAATCAGGCTATAGAAAATGGTTTATTCATTAAACCTTATTTTTAGTTTTAAAATAGTTCAAAACATTTATTTTATATATATGTATATATATATATATATATATATATATATATAAGATTTTTTAAGAAACCATTTTATTCGGAAATAAAGATTCAAAAGGATGTTGAGATTTCTGAATATTTCTTATTAATAAGCTTTCCATTGAAGTATGGTTTGTTAGGATAGGACAATATTTCACATCTATTTCAAATCTGGAATCTTAGGGTGGAAAAAAAAACTCAAATTTTATTACAATTGTCTTTTAAAGTTGTTCAGATGAAGTCCAAAAATAGCTTTTAATTAAAAGTTAAATCAAATAAAGTTTAATTAGCTTTTGAAAATGATCTTCACCTAATAGCCTAATCAAACATTTTGATCCATAAAATTAATTGTTAGTTATTGCTACAAATATGCCTGTGTGACGTAAGACACCAAATGCGGTCCATATTACAAAAGATTTATATCTCAAATACATGTTATTATTTTAAAATCAGATCATGTGTTCATTAATAGATTTTCACAAAAGCAGCACTACTGTTTTCAACCTGGTGTTATAAAAATATGTACCTCTGTGCACTTTTTGTGCAACACCATTTGATGTGCCTTTTAAAGTTAATGCTCTATCATGTTGGAAATATACCCTCCACCAAATCCAACCCTAAACCTACCTGATAGTCTAAAAAAATGCAAAACGCATTTGTTGATTCAAACGTGTCATTTCAACTTCCTTTTACACATGAATAGTTACACGAGATTTAAACCAGTGCTCCTCACCTCTCAAGGACATCTCTACTCCATGAGCTACCGAACAAACCTACCTATGAAAACCCATAGATATGAAGCTGAATATGTGTGATGATATCAATCAAAAACATAGTTTCCAAATATCCCATCATATTAATATCGTTTTGAAGTCATTACATGATATCCTTTAAGTAAATGCGTGAAAATTACACTTTATTAATTGAATCTCCATACATTTGTGTGAAAAGAAATAAAAGGTGTTAGAGTTTTACTGCCTCTAGTGTGTCCATTACTTTTGGAAATGTGATACAGTGATATGTACTTATTGGTACATATTTCTTGTCTCGCTAAAAAGTGCACCAGGTTACGTTTATGCCATTAGACCAGGTCGACATACATATACAATAATATTAGCTGTTAATAATAGGTAATGTACTAACACCGTGTCTATGGCAAAAAAAACAATAGAACCTTTTCTGCTGTCGTGCCACACTTGCCTCCGGTGTAGACACAGTGTAATAAGTATATATTTATGAACAGGAGCTCTTAAGTGCATAATATCAGGCTTTCACTAAGCAGATCATTACTGTTTATTTTACAATGATGCCACAGCACTGGGATTAGATAGTATATATGTTAATAAGAATTTTTATTAATTGTTAATAATTTTTATGTATTTTATGTTTCACGCAGATATTAGAGATCGTCGGAAGAAGCCTGTGATGTTGTTTATCCATGGTGGTTCATACATGGAGGGAACAGGAAACATGTTTGATGCAAGTGTTCTTGCTGCTTATGGAAATGTGATTGTGGTCACTATGAACTACAGATTGGGCGTTCTGGGTGAGTACAACATTATAGCAAGTCTTTTAATGCACCATTTGTATGTCTAATTGTCTCCTAAAAGCACTGAGGATTTTTATAATAATTATTTGTGCTGAATAGTACTCAAAAATGAAACTTACTGTAGGTCATCCGTTAATCACCCCATACTGAAAGATGATAGGCTGTTTTGCTCTGCTCAGTTGTTTTCGATTAGTAAAATGGACTGTAAACCATCCAAATGAAAGAAGAGTCTGTTTGTTGAAAGTCTACCCCTCCACCATGTCCGTCAAATCTCATTCATACATTTTAACTATGACACGTCAAGTCATGTTGCACCAGATTTGGCATCAGTGAAGTCGAACATCATTGATTCTCACGCCAAAGCTACCACAACATGTCTTAACATGCCTTTTTTGAATAAAAGCATGTGCAAATGAGATTTGAGTGCTATTGCTTTAGAAGACTTGTGAGAGAAATACTCCTTTACATTTCCTGTGCTCGTGCAGGATTTGTTATGTTTTGCTTTTTTTACATTTATAATATATATCTTTAACATAAACATTTAACTACAGTATACGTGACCTTGGATCACAAAGTTTAGGTTTTGCATAACAGATCATCTGAATGCTGAACAAACAAGCTTTCCATTGATGTATGGTTTGTTATGATAATATTTAGCTGAGATTTGAAAATCTGGAATCTGAGGGTGCAAAAAAAATATTCTTTTCTCAAAAGTATTTAGAAAATAGCCTTTCAAATGAAGTACTTAGCAATGCATATTACTAATTAAAAATAACATTTTGAAATATTTACAGTAAAAATTTACTGAACTTTATTTAAAGGCACAGCATGTAAAAGTTTTGTTATATATTTCATGCAGTTGTGTGCTTACGTTATCTCAAAAGTTCTTTAGGATTTGTAAAGTCAAAAGAAATTCCAGATATAAATAATTAACCGTCCCTGTTCATTGTCGCCTATCAATGACGCAATATCCGCGCTACCCTCAGTTTCTGCCTGTGAATACTACAACAACACACGTGGACAAATGCGGAAGTGGTAGTTATTTACTATGCATTTTATCATGGATTATGATTGCAGTCAATGAAATAAAGCAAGAACAAATTTTGGTGTGGCGTTTCTGAAATGGAGAATGCTTGGCGAAAACTTACATATTGTGCCTTTTTAATATCCTAATGTTTTTGGCATAAAATAAAAATAGCTAGATTATTTTGACCCAGTGTATAGTTGGCTATTGCTACAAATATACCCATGATACTTATGACTGATTTTGTGGTCCAGCGTCACAAATATGAATTATTATATCATTTTCAAGTGATTAAATGAATCCAAAATAAAAGTTTTTGTTTACATAATGTATGTAATATGTGTACTGTGTATATTTATTATGTAAATGTAAATACATGCATTTAAATATTAAGAAAAATATATTATTTATATTTATGTATTTAAAATATACATCTCATATAAATAATAATATAAATATAAAAAATGTGTATGAATTTAAATATTTTCAAAATATAGGCCTATACTGTATGTGTGTGTTTGCATATAAATAATAAATAAACACAGTACACATACATTTATTATGTGAACTAAAACTTTTATTTTGAATGTGATTAATCGTGATTAATTGTTTGACAGCACTAATTATTATATTTTGTTGTTTCAAAGAATAACACAGCAAATTAAAAATGACTACTGGTGTTTTTAGTTTTATAAAGCACATGATTATTAGTTACTTCCTAAATTATTGGAATAGTTTTTCTACTATAAAGCTGACTTTCTTTAGACGACCTAAAGAAAGATGAAAATGTGATGATGAAAAGAAAAGGAGTAAGTTCTAGTGGCTGTTCAACTGTATAAAGCTCAGTTATTGAATTGTAAAATCTATTTTTTGAATTATATGAAGCCATCAGAGAGATTTTAGAAGAATATTGATTTATTCTCTTCATTTGTGGAGTATTTTTGAGTCATTAGCATCTAGACGTGGGGGTCTGTTCTACTTCAACTTTAACACATTAAGTGACCTCATATGGAATAGAATTACAGTAATTTAATCAGGAAGAAGAAATAGCCGAAACTTTAGAAGTGGAGTACTGCTCTCTGTCAATTTAAACATATTGAAGTGATTTTAGGATATACGAATTACAATAACCCAATCGGGAAGAAGTAAAAGCCTATATTACACTTTCAGTGGCACTAAACTGTAAAAAAGACCCAATTATGACTGCATTTCCTAGCTGTTAGTAACAGCATTAAAGTACACTTAAGTTTTCAGTTTGGTTTAGGTGTCATATCAAAGATTCACAAGGAATGTTTCACGCTTGGTTTGAGAGAACCATGTTTGGGCTGTTTTTGTACAGAGATGAGTTTGTAGCAGAGATGCCTCCCTTTTTCCATGAACGCATAATGAATGCAGAAGGCCAGGGTGAGTTTAGCTTCAAGAATAATAGATTGAATATAAATCTAAACAGACTAAGAAGGTAAATGAAACAGTTCCCTGTGGAGATGAAGTGATCTGAGAGAATCACAGTCAAAGTTGTAAGTGAAGTAGTTTTGGCCTGTGTGTGTGTGTGTGTGTGTTCTTAAATGTGTTTATTTCATGCACTGAGTGCCATGAAGCCATGAAAAAGAAGAAATAGAAAACACTGAAAAGTGTTTAGAATATTTGTTAGCTGTGTATTTAATTTTCAACAGTATGCTACATTTTTATGTCCTTACTATTGCATGTTTAAAAGAATATACCTGACGATGAACATTTTGTTGTCATTTAATGACTTTCATGTCTTTTCTAACCTGTATACATTTAAGTCTCATGTTTAACACACACAAAAAAAAAAAAAAAAAAAAAATATCTTCAAAAAGTTGTTACTATGGTCAGTTGGGGACCATCAACAGCAATCTTCAGTATATCTTAAAAAAAAATAGCAAACCGAAATAGCAAAGTTGCTTTAAAATTCTTACAACTAAATTTAAAATACATATCACATTTGTGTTTGATCAAATTAAATACCAGTGTGTTTTTAACTAAATCTAATAAAACATGTTTGTACATTTAAATAAAATTAATATTATATTACAATTTACAATTATATTACAATTTAGTGCTGTCACAAAATATATTTGTGTATACTGAGTATATTATTATGTATTATTATGTTTATATATTAAAAATATTTATATATAATATTTTAAATGTAAGAAAACAAATATATAAATGCATTTACATTTAAATACTTGCAATATATACTGTATGTGTGTGTTTTAATATGTACATAATAAATAAACACAATACAAACGCATATTATTTAAATAAACACTTTTATTTTGGATGTGATTAATCGCAATTAACTAATTATATTAAATGTCAATAAAAGTGTTTTACATTTTAAAAAAATTCACTAAACTAAAATCACTAAACTGAAAAAAAGGCTTTGAATCAGTTAATCACACAGATTTGTAGAGATGATTCAAAAATACAAATTTGTAATAATAAATACATAATTAGATGCTGAAATCTCTCACACTTGTCATGACACGAGGAAGAATCCTTTAGCTAAATTTATTTAGGAAATAGTGAGCCAATGAAAATGCATTACCTTCATTGCCGTGTACACTGTGTTACTTAAGTTTAAAGCCCTACAAATTTTATAACACCAGCATTTTAGTCTGTGTGAAAGTTTTCATTTAGTTTCATTAAGCAAATATGTCAATAAAACAGGTTGACCTGCCACAGAGTATCTATACTGCACATATTGGCAAGTGGTATTTGGCAGCAGATATTCATGCAAAAAAGAATTTGTGCATACAGTGAGTTTGTTAAATAGCCCACACTGTACGAAAACACAAATACATGCATGCTGCATTGAAAGGATTTCAAAGGGATGATTATTAGCATGGGTGAGGAATTTTGGAACATGGATGAATAAGAGTAACCTTTCAGTGTATTATCTGTCTCTCTCTCTTTCTCTCTATTCTGCTTAAAGAGGTTTTTCTATAGCGGTGAAGAGGATTACGCATTTGTGTCTTGCCATTCCATCCCCATTGGATGATTGGATTGGATGAAGCAACGCACACAAAAAAAATGTACAAAGGAAGTGAAAAAAGAGAGACAGAACAGTGTTCCACATCATAAAGGCAGGTTTAGCATAAAACCGGACCCTTTATCCAGCTCTAATGCGCACAGACACAAGCCAGAAATGTATGAGCTTTATACATTTGCACCTTTACACAACGAAAGACAGATAAAAGGAAAAGGGGCCAGAGAAAGGGGGAGAGGTGGAGAGAGAGACAGAACAAGTGAAAGTGTAGAGACAGAAGGGAGATATGTGAACATGCTAAAAATAACCGTCAGAAGCGCCTTTTGAAATCTGCAGTGAAGCAGAGAATTCATTCAAACCGATGCTAATGCGGAACACACACACACACAGCGTAGCTTTCTGGATTCTGACGCGAGCGTTTAGGTTCCTGTGTGTTTCCACAGGCTCATACACACGTGTGGTTATCTGAAATTCCTCACACTTGCTCTGAGAAAGAGGTGGCAGAAGGCCAGAGTGAGCTGCGAGTGCTAGTACACATGTGCGCCGTGTACTGCGGCAGGCTAGCTGCGTTAGCATTAGCGCTCTGCCAATGTGCAAGTTCTCTTCGGATCTGAGCCGCCCTCACCTTCCATCTTTGCCTCTGCCCAGCTGGCCCTCGGAGCTGCTGATTTGTGTACCACAGCCATCTGCTCAGACTAATTAACTAATTAACTAATTAATGAACTCTGGGGAAGAAAGAACGCGCTGTCAATGGGCCTTGCGGGTTAGCGCTGTTTTCTTACCAGGGCCTAAGCGTTCCTGCATTTCCCTGTTCGCATTACCCCCTCACCTCACTTGCTTTTTCTTTCTCTGCATCTACCAGCCCTTCATCAAATCTGTCCTATTTGAAGAAACAGATTACCTTAATTAGGTTCCTAATTCTGCACTAGTCTTTATATCAGCAGTTTTTACACTTTCGCCACCAGCTAATGCAGAATCCCTGAATTGTGATTCACGCGCTGCCGCGTACCTCTCGAGGATGCTTGCTTTGAGCTATTTGCGTTTTCGAAACACGCTTTTCAGTTTGTGATGTGGACGCTAATCGTATAATTGTAAATTCAAAGAGGAAACAATGGATGTTTGCGGTGTTGGTATCTGAGAAGTGGAAGAGATGATTTTTGCAAATGTAAATGACACCTCAGATCTCAGAATGAAAAGGACACATTTTCATATTTTTATACCCGCAGCAGGTGATCGGCGACAAGATTTAGCTTAATTAACTTCCCTTGTTTATTTCTATTTCATAGTAAACGATTATAGACACAATAGAAGTGGGTCGTCAGGGTTGTTATTTGGTGGGAGTTCCCACACAATCTCACAGTAGTTCATATATTTTACTTTTTAGTAAATTATTGGCCAATTCACATGAATTTGTACAATTTTATTTACTTACCATCCACTGATGGTTAAAGGAAGCCTGGCTTCAGTGACTATTAAGCTCATAGGAGCCTGGTCTGGCAAAGCTACCTTACTACCCGACTCGTTTCTCATTGGTTCCCACTTTTTTGGGAACGGAAATGCTCTAAAATGGCAGCTTTGCCAGACTAACTTTGCTCGCGAAGTGAATGTAGCATCAAAGGAAGTATGGGTGGACCCAGGCTAAAAGGTTAGTTCACCCAAAACTGAAAATTCTTTCATTAATTACTGACATAGGATCACCGATAGGAGCCATGATCATAGAAATCGCCAGGATTGTTTCGCAGTGGCAATCTTTCGTTGAAGACTGCCGAAAATGTCTTCCAGACTTTTGGAGGAATTCGTACACATGTCATTCATTGCTAGGTGAAAAAAGGAAGCTTGAAGCTCCACTTTTAGAGGGAATTTGTACAAAAATGAAAGATTGTTAAGAATAAAAATGTTTTTTTTTCATAACAATAGTGTATTTTTGTATATAGAAATTGGCAAACAGTTGGATCAGATCAGAATGGGATCCAATGGCCAGGAGATCAGGCTGGATCTAATGGTTAATATTATAAAGAGATGAAACTCATTAAATTGATCTAATCAGTAAATTCTGTTTAAGGTGCAAATGGGCTCTCATTCTTTTTTCAGTGGCAGTACGTCCTCTGGTAAAACAGGCACTTAGTTGTCTGTTGTCTGTTGTAAGGTGCAGCCGTGCAGAACACAGAATATTGTTTTTATGTTTGTGGGATATTGATGTAGCCTAACAGCGGGGCCCTGCGAAGCACAGCTGATTAACTATTTTACTATACTTGACCAACCAATATTCTTGTTTTCAATACAAATATTTCAATGACAGAAACACACTCTCCTGTGAGGAATGGAAATTACAAATGGGGCAATGAGGTTTATGCTTTCTGCGGAAAGAAGCTGAACACAGCAGTGGACTTCAGGCTCATGGGTCAGTTCTTGTTTTGTATTGTTTGGCTCCAGCACTGGTTCATTAAATCATATGGGAAATTATGTTTTTTCACAGTGGTTCATAAAATGATTTCTGGTTATTTGTAATGTATTAAATGTACAGTAAAATATATTATTAAATAAAAATACAAGTAGATGAAGAAGAATTGTTATTATTATTCTGATTTCTGTAGTCTATCTGTCCATTAATCTATCTATCTTTCATTTATTCGATTTCGTTGGTTCAGTGACCAACTTCATTACTCCTTTTTAGCTGCATTTGTAACCCGCGGCACTAACCTAGGTCCAGCCTATCTCTATCTATCGTTCTATCTATCGTTCTATCTATCTATCATTCTATCATTCTGGCGTTCTATGTCGTTCTATTGTTCTATCTATCATTCTAGCACTCTTTCTGCATACTATCTATCTATATATCTATCTATCGTTCTATCGATCTATCTATCGTTCTAGCACTCTTTCTGCATACTATCTATCTATCTATATATCTATCTATTGTTGTATCGATCTATCTATCGTTCTATCTATCGTTCTGGCAATCTTTCTGCATAATATCTATCTATCTATCTATCTATCTATCTATCTATCATCTATCTATCGTTCTAACACTCTTTCTGCAGACTATCTATTTATCTATCTATCTATCTATCGTTCTAGCACTCTTTCTGCATACTATCTATCTATCTATCAATCGTTCTTTCTATCCTTCTATTGTTCTAGCACTCTTTCTGCAGACTATCTATCTATCTATCTATCTATCTATCTATCTATCGTTCTGTCGTTCTATCTATCGTTCTAGCACTCTTTCTGCAGACTATCTATCTATCTATATATCTATCTATTGTTGTATCGATCTATCTATCGTTCTATCGATCTATCTATCTATCTATCGTTCTGTCGTTCTATCTATCATTCTAGCACTCTTTCTGCATACTATCTATTTGTCTATCTATCTATATATCTATCTATCCATCTATCTATCATTCTAGCACTCTTACTGCAGGCTATCTATCTATCTATCTATCTATCTATCTATCTATCTATCTAT
>JAUMHP010000059.1:6821448-6833833 GCA_032361065.1 Enteromius trimaculatus
AATATATGAGTGTCACAGCAAAGGGTCTGAATACTTAGGACCATGTGATATTTCAGTTTTTCTTTTTTAATAAATTTGCGAAAATGTCAACATTTTTTTTTATTTTTCTGTCAATATGGGGTGCTGTGTGTACATTAATCAGGGAAAAAATTAACTTATGAACTTGATTTTTGCAAATGGCAATATATCAAAGAGTGAAAAATTTAAAGGGGTTTGAATACTTTCCGTACCCATAGTATATTTGTACAATGTACTATTGTTCTTAATTTTTTTAATATTAATATATTTTGCGGCTGTGTAAAAGTGAGACTGATTTTTGGAAATGCCTTGCGGTGTGTGTGTGTGCGCGAGACCGCTATCTCGAGATCACACGTGCGTCTGCATTTGATGCCAGTTTATAATGAGTGCTATGTGATAAAAATGGAGGGATGTGAGACAAATTCATAATGAGCAGCATGTACAACTATGTGTGTGTGATGCAGAAGTGTTGGACTGCAGTTGAGCTGATTCTTAATTGATTTCATAGGGAACTGGAGCTGGGGGGTTTTGTAATAGAGTATAGTGCAAGTGTGTGTATGTGTGACTGGGGGGTGGGGGAACGTTTTAATAATTAATAACAGAATCTGCAGATGAAAACCATGGGACACTTTTACATAACGGTGCAGCAGGGTTCTGAAAGCCAAGATGGTTTCCTCATGCTTATCCAGAGCCTTTTCAAACACTGCTGAGCTCACTTTGTCGCTTTCATTCAAATAATGGATCTGAGTTTCTACCTGCCCTATTTACAACACATATTAAAAGGATCCCCTGACTGTTGTTTCATGCTGTTATTGGTTGAAGCCAGCATGACTTTTCTGCTGTGCAGACTTCCACCATTTTAGTTTAGCAACATGTTTCTCTGACCATTAAAACTAGTTTCAGAACTTCACTTGTAGATGGGTAGCACGGTTTCATATATAGCAAGGTCCAAAAGTCTGAGACGACATTGACAGTCTTGGTCCAAATTTTCATGGCACACTGTTTAGTTGAATATTTTTAAAGATTAAATAAACATTGCACCTCACCTCGCTTTTGTAGCCAGTACACAAGACCACACGTTGTCTGGCTTCCTGTAGCTCAAACAGTAGAGAATGGCACTAGCAATGCCAAGGTCATGGGTTTGATTTCCAGGGAATGCATGAACTGATCAAATATGTTTGCCATCAATACAATTCAAGGTACTCTGGATGAAAGTGTCTGCCAAATGCAAAAATGTACGATCAAAATGATTAGTGTTAGTCTTCTGAAACTAAAATTCTAGTGTCTAGATTAAAAAATAAAAAAAAAAGTTACAATTTGGTTTTGTTCTTTTCTGAAATTATGAGTCTTTGGTTTTTTTTAAGTTAAGAGTCTGTTCTGACGAATGTGTTAAGAGTTTGTTCTATTAAGATTCCATTCCATTGTTCTGTTATCTGTTAAGAATCCAAAATGAATCTTCTGTTATGTTGTGAAAATAAGATTCGATTCTAATCTCTTTCTAGATTATATTCTTTTCTTCTCTATTCTGAAGTGAATATTCTGTTCTAAAAATTAAGAAACCAACCTGGAAACCATTTATTGTTATGGAAATGAGTTCCACCGGCCTTCCTTTTGTGAAGATAAAAGAAATTCAGAGGCTTTATCTTGCTCATGGTCATGGGTCACACTCTGTCCACATTGACTCACTCACATTATAGCCTGCTCTTTGACTTTTCTTAGTCACTGTCTTGTAACTGGCCCTGGTTTCAGGTTTGTTCCAGAGGGCCATTGCTCAGAGTGGCTCCGCCATATCCAGCTGGTCAGTGAACTACAGGCCTTTGACGTACACCAAGATCCTGGCCAAGAAGGTGGGCTGCAGCTACAGCGACACTGCAGATCTGGTGGACTGTTTGCGAAGGAAGAGCTTCAGGGAGCTGGTGGATCAGGATATCCAACCTGCTCGCTATCACATCGCATTCGGGCCGGTGGTGGATGGTGACGTGGTACCCGATGACCCTGAGATCCTCATGCAGCAGGTGTGCTTTTAGACACTGCAGGAGACCAATTATGACAGTTAATTAGCGAAAGTGAGTACAATGGTTGACATTTGTGTAATGTCCTTAGGGGGAGTTCCTGAACTACGACATCTTGTTGGGGGTGAACCAGGGTGAAGGGCTGAAATTTGTAGATGACAGTGAGGGTGAGGATGGTATTTCAGCCGCTTCCTTCGACTATACCATATCAAATTTTGTGGACAACCTCTACGGATACCCAGATGGTGAGATCACTAATACACCCATACTCACTTGCACAAGGGTATATGATATTCACAGGGTTAAATTTATTGGCACAAGCTGATTTGTTCATGATGCGTAGATAGCCAATGGGTTTGCTGGTTAGCATCCACTCGAGCAATTTGCAGCTGCCTTTTTAGAATTCCTCTAAAACCCTCCACCTTCCCCAGCTCCTAACTGTATAGGGTTATTGTATATGGTATTTGGGCAGCAGCTTTATTTTAAATACTCAGAGCCCTGTATCAATGTATGTATTAGAAGTAGAAAGTTCCTGTACTTGCTTGCAGCAGCTGCAGGAATAATCTACAACAACTGCAATAACCAACAGCAGCAGCGAAGCAGATCTATTCTGCCCAGACCAAATATGTTAACATTGTGATATGCGTTACCATGCTAAAATCTGAGAATTCTGAGAGTTGTCATGATAGAAATTATTTAGTAGGGTTTCTAATTAGGCACTAACTGGAGTTACCTATTAAATTTTTTTTTTTTTTTTTTTTGCTAAAGTAGATCTGTGAAGTGTGCCCTGGGAAAACATATTACATGCACATCAAGTGTTTTATTCAGGACAGTCCCACAGATTTCTGTAGACAACACTGACATACACTTCTACATGTTCTTTTAGCGGTTGTTCAAGGTAATCAGTCTAATTTTACCCCTCACCTTGGGTGTTTCTGTCTCACTGTCTCCTATATTGGGTCAAGGTGCCCTGCTTTGTGTGACAACCAACTCTGTCTCTGTATGGTCTCTCTGTCTCTTCTTAGGTAAAGACATACTGCGGGAGACTATAAAGTTCATGTACACAGACTGGGCTGACCGCGACAACGGTGACATGCGGCGTAAAACTCTACTTGCACTTTTTACTGACCACCAGTGGGTGGCGCCAGCAGTGGCTACAGCTAAGCTGCATGCTGAGTTCCAGTCCCCTGTTTATTTTTATACCTTCCACCACCACTGCCAGACGGAGGCACGACCTGAGTGGGCAGACGCAGCGCATGGCGACGAGATCCCGTATGTGTTCGGTGTACCCATGGTGGGCGCCACAGATCTATTTCCCTGCAACTTTTCCAAGAACGATGTCATGCTCAGCGCTGTTGTGATGACATACTGGACCAACTTCGCTAAGACAGGGTGAGAGTTTGATCTGTACAAATTTGTTAACACAGTGAGAAAGAATACAGTTCTGTCTTGATTTTCTTCTCACTTTGTTTCCATTTTTTTTTTACAGTGATCCGAACATTCCAGTACCGCAGGATACCAAGTTCATCCATACTAAGCCCAATCGCTTCGAGGAAGTTATCTGGACCAAATTCAGCTCTAAGGACAAGCAGTACCTCCACATCGGGTTGAAGCCTCGCATTCGGGATAATTACCGTGCCAACAAAGTTGCCTTCTGGCTTGAGCTGGTTCCTCACCTCCACACCCTTCATGAGGAGATCATTAGCTCCATAACCACGCGACTGCCCCCCGGCAGCCCACATCGTCCCGACAGGAAGGGAACGGCTAAAATCCCCGGCACACAGCCTACTCGCCATCCAACGGTCTCAACCTACCCACCCGATCCGGACCTCGAAGGTTCTGAACACCCTCCTGAACGCTTCCCATTCCCAAGCGACCCAAGGGACTATTCGACGGAGCTGAGTGTGACAGTAGCAGTTGGTGCGTCACTGCTCTTCCTCAATGTGCTGGCATTTGCCGCGTTGTACTATAAGCGCGACAAACGGCATGAGCTGTTGCAACGCCGCCATCGGCGCCTCTCACCTCAACGCGGGGCGGGGCCAGGCGTCGGCATTGTAGGGGCTCCGCCCCATAACGACCTGGCATTGAGCCAGGAGGAGGAGCTAATGTCCTTGCAGATGAAGCAACAGAGGGTGGAGCTCGATCATGGCACACCTCTTCCACCGCGTGGTCTACATGGTGACTTGGAACCTCTAAGACCACCCGTGTGCCCGCCGGACTACACTCTGGCTTTACGGCGGGCACCTGAGGACGTGCCACTTATGACATCTAACGCGCTTTCCATGATCCCCAGCACCATCACTGGCATGCAGCCCCTCCATGCCTTCAACACTTACCCCCCTGCGCCTGCACCAAGTGCTGGGCATAGCAACAATGCCCTGCCCCACCAGCACTCCACCACACGAGTATAGTAACCCCTCTGAGGGGACCAGGCCCCCCAAACGCATAGGAACACAGACCTCCGATACCAAGAGTGGTGCTCTACTCGGATACTGTCCAACACACCACTCCTGTCCTTTTTAAGTCCACTCCCAGCACACTCTCTTTCTCTCTCGTACTTTTTTGTTTTACTCTTCCTGCTCCTCTCGTTCTTGGAGAAGATTTTGGGTGGAGAAAAATGTTGGCCATTTTCCCTACTCAATACAGCAGCTATCCCCTACAATTTTATTTTTTCTCCTGTTTTTTCCCCCTCAAGTTTCATGCCACTTTTCCCTTATTTTTTGTTTCTTCTCCCCGAGTCTTTTGCTCTGCTGTAGCCGTTTCTAGTCCCCAAAAAAGAACAGTTTTTCCTACTTCGGACTGTTTTATAAATCAAGAAAACATACGTGTAAAATATGTATTATTGATAACCTTATAAGGCTATGAATGAAAAAAAAAGATTCTACTATCTAATTTTTACCAGCATTCTTGTGCCAAGTACTGTGATCATCGTCCAATCAGACGCAGTCTAGTGGATGGACGTTAAGAGAATCACCTGAACTGGATTTATTCAAGGAATTTGCAGAATTGAGAAAAAAAAAGTGCCAAATTTGTTTTTCTTTTCTTTGGTCTCTCATTTTTTTATGTTTACTTTTTGCTTTTTGTTTTGCACTGTCACTGTTATTTGCCTATGAAGAGAAATGAACAACACTACAAATACCTATATAAAAATATATAGATTAATTAAATTTATATCTTGATTGCGCTTTGGGAAATTTGCATGATTTCTTTTTTAAGAGGAAAATGGACATTTGAGATTCAAGACTCTTGTTTCTTTGTCTTTTTATTGTCTTTTTCTGCAACAGTCTTCTCTCTCTTGCTCTCTTCTCTGTCTTTCCTCTCTTCTCTCTTTTTTTTTTTTTTTTACATCAGCTGAATTTTGTGCACTTCATTTGAAGAGATTCTTTTCCCTCTGTAGATACATGGTCATATCCGGAAATGAAACTGATTCTTGACGATAATAAAGAGGATAAATAGTTCCCTTCTTTTTTTTCATTTATAATTATGGAAGCTGTGCGACAAAGCTCATCTCCCGGAGAAGGACTGATCAGATCCACGATCACCTCCTCTCCTTTTTTTATCCCTTTTATCTCTCTCTCCGCTCGTATAGTCCTCTGTAGTAACCCGCGCATTACGCCACACTGAGTTAAGGAACGTTCACTGTGTCGCTCTCTCTCTCCGTAAAGACTCGGACTCTGCTGAGTTGGACGTCCAGAGCGATGGGATCAACACCTGCGCCCGTTCCCGCACAGCTGGAGTCTCTCCGTCTCTCTCTTTTATCCAGAGCCCAAGAGAGCTCATGACGTGTCCAGAACATTCTTCCCCCTCACTGACACTGACCTTTGAGTGATTATCTCAGTTTGAGCTCACTTGTCATCAGGCGGACATCTTGTTATATGCCCTGTCACAAGTCCCCGTAAGACCTTCCGATTCAGCCTCTCACCTCTCAACGTGTTTTTTCCGAAATCTCTCTTTCAGGGTGCCAAGAACGAATGATCTGGCCGAGAGGAAGCCGGAGACGGGGTGCTTTGCGTTCACATGTTCGCATGTAAGTGGGAGCAGGACAGATGTGGCCCTAAATGAGCTCTGGATACTGACTCTGGAAGCTTTGTGTATCAGGTTTGAGCCGCAGTGGCGGTCAGAAACTAAACGCAGGCGTACTGCGCTACAGTGGACGAGGTGTCACCTCTCACGCCACTTAAATATACATTCACGATCCATACTGCAAGCAACTGTGCATAGCGCGCTCATCTCCGTTCATTTTTTGTTCTCTCGTTGTCTTGTTTTTGGAGTTTCTTGTCGGTGGGTGGATGGAAAACACGCAAGACCACCTTCTGTCATGCCATGACGAAAAACACAAGATGCAAACTGTACATTTTTATAAGTGTAAGAGATGACATGGTCTTTGTAAATATTTTGTTTATTGTTGGGTCCATGGCCAATCGTATCCACTGTAAAAACAGGTGCAAGCTCGTTCAGCCAATCACATCCCTCCACCCACAATTCTGAAGACCCTTATTAGATTTTCATTTGGAGGTTTACAGATACTAAAGCTTCTTTTTCGACAAAAGACATTAAATCGTAATGAATGTTGAGGGAAGCGGAAACGAGGCGAATTCCACATTAGAGAATATATTGGGTCAAGAATGAGTGCACTTGATGAGAGTAATTGCATTTGGAATTCAAATTTGCTGCAAGACCCGACAATGCGTTGGACAATAGAGTCGCTGGCTGCATCTGATTCTGTTTGGAAAAACGAAGGGTGGAACCGATCAGGGCCTAATCAGAATATTTTGTTGGAGAGCGTTAAATGAGAAGGTTTATGTGGAGAAGCTCGTTTTATTTCCTCGCACGAGGCCGTAGGATGTAAATCGCTTGAGTCAGCCCTGGTTTTTTTTCTGAGAGGCCTGCTGTTTGAGTCATTCTCCTGGGTGTTCTTCATTACGCTTCAGTGGACTAAATGACACTGTGGGGCGTTTGTTTTCTCTTACCTGGTTGTAAGTTCTTAGAAATTTAATGTTACCCAAACCATTGGAGATTTGTTGGAATGGGGGTGGGATTCCACAGAGTTCTGGCTTATCTCTTTGTTGTGAATTTGAGCTGCATATATTTCAAAGTAGAGAATTTAAACAGTTCATATTTTTCTACAAAATAAAGGGAGAGAGATGATTCTACCGGCAACTGGCAGACATATAAAGCACACTCTCACCAGACATACATGGTGATACTTTTTGTCTGGGTTGCCTATGTATTATAGAGGATTTACTGAAAAAAAAATACTACGAAAAAAAAAATACTGAGAAACACAACTGTTGAGTATTAATGCTTGGTCGCCAAAAAAAAGACTTGCACCTGTTGAGTTTCATTATGTTGAATTTCAGCAACGTAAAAAAGCCTTGAGATGAGGGGACTGTATGACCGCAACAGGTCTAAAGATTGAAATTCATATTTCTATTTCCTATACAGGCTACTACACACTGTATGTTGTGTATCTGAACTGGACAACATTAAAAAAAGGTTATTAAACATACTAATAGACATGTCTCCTTATTTGCATGTTTTGTGCTAAACCGTCAACTTTTTATATGTATACTTACGGTTTCATTTAAACTTCCTGTTTTGTCCTCTAGATGGAAGCATACTTCACTCAGCCTAACAAGCAAACTCTGCTGAACCCTCAAAAAAAGACCTTTGGTCCTGGCGTTAAACATTGCCTACTTAAAAGTGAACAAATAGCAGCACAATTCATGAATTTGTAGAAAACTGCACATACAAATATAATTAAATAAAAGTGTCTGTAGTCCAGGTGGCTGGATGCAACCAGACAAGCTGTTCGCCACACTGATATAACCCTTTGAGTCCACTTGTGGGTCTAAAATGTTCCTCTGCAGGATCTTGTGCCTGTCCGCCTTGTTGAATAAGTCCAGGTGTCACTGCTGTTTTGCTTCTCCCTCCGCATGATGCATACTTTAGAAACACGGCTGCGGGCTTTCGGATGCAGAAGACCATTTGAAGAGCGACACCTGGAGCGCATAAACTCTTTAAGATTTAAACTTGTCACAATCAAGTGTTCTTGTCCGGGTTTGTTGTGTATTTGTGAATGCTATAAACAGTTCCCAAGCTCCTCTGAGCTCGCATCAGCTGTTTTGCCGTTGGCAGGCTGGTGCAGCTGAAAGCAGGAGTCTGACTTTCCCTCGCAGGAAACTGCTCTGCACCTGCAGAAGTTCTGGGAGAGAGGAGACCTCCTGCGTCTGTGTGCTGGCAGGAGCTGAATCATCTGGAAGAACTGTGGACCTGGCCTGCTGTGGAAACAGAATGGACTCATTAGGGAACATTTATCATCCCAAAAACTAAAATTGAATAGATTGCAGCTCTCAGGTCTGATTGGATCGCCTCGTAAAATAATCACAACATGCGAAACATCCATTACTTTGGTAACCAAGCTAGTTTCTTCTAATTCAAGTGTATTGTGTATTTTAGTACTGTATTTTAAAGGGTTACTCCGCCACAAAACAAAAATGCTGTCATTAATCACTTACTCCCATGTCGTTCCAAACCCCTTAAAGCTTCTTCAGAACACAATTTTAGGTATTTCGGATGAAAACCAGGAGGATTGTGACAATCCCATTGACTGCCAAGTACAAAACACTGTTAAGGTCCAAAAGAAATACTGTCAAAATATTCCATCTGTGTCATCTATGGTCCAACCATAACGTAACGAAGATATTTTTTTTGTGGAGAAAGAAAACAAAAATAACGACTTTATTTAACAAATTCGGCACCGTCCATTTCGGAGAGTTGGTGCGTGCAAATAGCGTATGCTTTTGCGACACAAGGGAATGTTTTCTATGTGTATTTATTAATATTTTTATTTTCTTTCCCTACAAAAAGTATTCGCGTCTCTTCATGACACTGCGGTTGAACCACTGATGGCAGATAGACAGTAGGTCTTTCATACTTTTCTGGACCTTGACAGTGTAATTTACCTGGCAGTCACAAGCCTCCCAGCTTTCATCCGAAATACTTAAAACAGTTTTCTGAAAACGAACAAAGCTTTTACTCCTTTGGAACGACATGAGGGTTAATTTATTACTGACAAAAGTAACCCTTTAAGCAAAAATCATATTTAAGCGCAGTGGGAATTGTTAAACTGAAATGTATTGATGCAGCCTTCAGTTCATTCTCATAGTTACAGAAGGCAATGAAGCATACATTGACATTCTGGTTTACTATTGCGGGAAAACCCCATTTAGACTGAACTTATTGTAATTGCAATATAGTCTGCAGTATATATACACATGCTGTATTAAGGTATATCTGTTTTAACTGTTTTTTTAAGTTATGTATATATGTATGCAGCTCCACAGTCCAGCACGCATGAAAATTCACCTCACAGTCAGTGAACTATCAAGCTTTGGGGGAAAAAAAAACACACTTCCCAGAATCATGCCGCCAGCTTGACTGTGGCCAAAAAATAGAAAGAGAAGTAAAGGGTAAACCGACTATGCTGCACGTTTGCACAATTTCCTAGAATGCCAAATTATCAAAAAGGGTGCATGTGGATGTCAGAATAGTCAATACTGTCAGAATAGACCTTGCTCTGACAGACATGTGTGCTCGGTCACAACACATCAGCGGTTACTACACCTGTAAATCTAGACTGTGCAGGATCTGGCCGAGGGTGTGAATGTTACTGATGTTGTTATCCAGTGCATTGGCAAGAGGAGAGTTGCTCACTGTTTTTATTGCATTACTCAGGGCCTGATCAAGCAGAGACAGACCAGTCTGGACCACCACAGCCTGTCCATGAACCTAGAAACACAGATTTAGACTACAAATGTGTAGAAATACTTTAAGTTAAACACACTGGCTGTAATCATCTATAAAATACACCAGCACTTGAAATCACATTTCACTGATATGAAGATAACATGAGAAATTCATTAAAAATAGATTTGTTTGAGGAATAAAATCATCTTTGCTAGTAAATATAAACATGCATGCATGTTTTAAATTATGCTGTATTACCGTTTTGCATAATACTGGTTTTAGGTATTTAATGTATTTATACATAATGTTTTTATATCACGTTAAACACATTACATCATGACTCACATCTATATGTTCCCAAACAGCAAAGTCAACACTAGTCAGGGGAACAAAATAGGATTTCATCTCTCCACAGCCTCCTCTGCAACCACGCTGAGAGAAAAAGAATTGGATGAGGTGATGTTTCTGAAAATAACCTGATATTCTGTGTGAAGCACATAGAGACCTCACCATGATGACCTCAGAATCTCGAGCTTCTCGTACAAAGTGGTCCAGAACCCTCAGGTCACAGATAGGTCGGAGGGGGGAGACCTGGTTTCCACACAGCCACGCAAACACTACCAAAACTGACACCAAACCTTAACAGACAAATAAACAGTTATTACAAATACTCACTTTATGCTTATAATAATAAAAAAAAAAAATGTTTTACTTGTTTTTATATAATTAATAATTAGTAGTCATAGTAGTTTCATTATTATATGTGAATAGGGAAAGTCTATTAATTTTCAATGTGCCTCAACTTCAACTTATGTTACATTTTCTTTTTCCATTCACACCAGCAAGATACATAACGCCAATAAAGCTTATTTTAAATTAAATTTTAAAGTGATGGCAGCGGTGGGATTCGAACCCACGCCTCCAGAGAGACTGGAGCCTAAATCCAGCGCCTTAGACCGCTCGGCCACGCTACCCCGAAAACAAGCTACACCACTACTTATAAAGTGGGCTAAATTCCAACCTTTTTTAGCGGTTAGAGCACATAGCGCTGAAACCCTATTGTAATTGTTAGGATTTTTGCTGAAACAATTCTAATTGTTAGGATTTAGCTGAAACTTGGTCAGATGTTGGTAGTCATCCTCTGTACTCAGGCCCAAAGAACCGCCCAAATGGCCTAACAGTGGCGCTACAGCACAAAAAACTAACTTTTGGCCGTAGCTCGTAAACCGTTTGTTGTAGACTCAAATATGTTACATCGTTGCAATCCTTGCATTAGCACGAACAAAAGTGATTTTTTGCTCAAACTAGTCCTAGGTTTTTCACTCGATCGGAACCAAACCACTGCAGAAATAATCTGTGAACATAGAATATCAATAATTATCAAAAAATGTTGAAATTTTGACGGTAGGCCAATTAGTGTCTATGGTAACGTTAACCAAATGTTATTCGAACTATAACGGAATGAGGTATCTTCACCAAACTCTGTAAACGTGTATAAGCAGAAAAAAACATATTTTTAGCTATAATTAGGCAACCGTTGGTCCGTAGCAACTTGGTCCAAACTGGAGGGCACTATATGAGGGCATTGGCGTATCCCAAAAAACACGGTGGCCATCGGCCAATAAAGTTTGAGCACTTATTAGACAAGGTTAACGGAGGTCGTTCTGAACGAAACGCGGTGGGCACGTTTAACTCACGGCCCTAAAGGTTTGTAAGAATTTTTAAAGAAATCGGCCACTAGTTGGCACTAACGAGTTTTGCTCTGTAATCACATGGTGTTTCACGCACCCATACAATATGCATATCGTTTGATAGACCTTCTCATAATGAGCAACTTTGCCTCAAGAACCATTGATGTCAATCAAACATTTCATTATTTATTAACAAATATGTTAAAAACCTAATTTTGCGAACTAGTCCCTGGTTTTTCGCTCAATCTCGTTCAAACCACTGCAGTGATAATCTATGGACTCTCTAGATCAATACTTATTCAAAAAAAAATATTTTGTCCTTTGGTTAGCTGTAATTGGCTCATTTAGAAAAGGGGAGTGGTCAAGTAAACAAATAAGCCTATAAAACGTAAAAAAAACAACTTGGTGAAAACGTGTCACATGACTCTTAACAAAGTTTGCAAAGTTTCATGGAGATCGGACCATAGGTGGGCTATAAAAGCTAAAAATGTCTCAAAAACACAGTTTTTCTATACAAAGTAATCTCAAACTCTAGAACATTAACAAACATTAAATCATTATATCATATGATAGATCTCCTCATTCTGAACAACTTTGCATCTGTGACTAACGCTGCCAATCAAATCGTTCATGAAATATTCTCAATTATGTTAAAAACCTACTAGTCTCAAACTAGTCTCAGGTTTTTGGCGTAATCTCGATCAAACAATACAGAACCATTCTCTGGATTCTCTAGATTAATAATTTTTCAAAAATGTTGACTTTTGTCTTTAGGTTAGCTGTAACAGGGTCATTTAAAAAGAGGCGTGGCCACATGTACTCAAAGTTCTCAAAAAATATACTAGGGCTGCACGATATGTATCGTACGATATATTATGCGCATCTCATCAGTAAAGCCGGTTCTTTGATTAGCGC